>CABFWO010001335.1:105540-153385 GCA_902155825.1 Timema genevievae
ATATATATATATATATATATATATATATATATATATATATATATATGGTCTAACTGTCTTCAATGTTAATCGTGTGGAGTACCAATTGATTGTAGTAATAATTATTATACTAATCACAGCCATGAATCAGAATATATTAAATATCTACTTATTCTTTTGTACCTCTTAAGAAATTATTTTATTAATTTAATCGCCCAAATCTGGTAATATTGTTGAAATATCGCCGAATTATTTATTAGAGCAGGCATGTCAGACTTATACCACGGACTTTAATATGAACCAACATTCTACTATAAATGTTTATGAAATACTCCATTTAAGATTAAGGCATCTGTAAATTGATCAATATTTGAAAATGTCTAAGAAGCGAATAAGTACCAAAGCTCTAGATATAGTCTAAAGTAATGGTATTAATGCATGTTTCCATAGTGATACACATTTGTTAGTAGTAGTACTAAGATTTATCTGATTGATGAACCCTTCCTTCACCTCTGACAAGACGTGTATTAATCACAACTTGTGAATGTGTGGAATTCCAGGCCTCTACTGTGGTTCGGATCCCACGTTAAACTGTAGGTCCTCCATTTCATCTCACAATCACCCTACCATTACACATTAGTGTAAGTGCGTATAACCCGAATGGGTAGTAAGATGTGGTAATAATAATAATAATAATAGTACAAAGAATGCCATAAATTATAATAGTCATTTTAATAAAGTTTACTAATCCTCCTTAAATAGATTTCTTTAAATGTTTGGTTTTCGCATCAGTAAACTCACAATCAGTCTTCTGTATGTGGGTTTTATTATTCTCAAACTCTTTTAAACTATAAATTTCACTAATATGTCATGTGATGGAGAACGTAGAAATAAGTCTAGTTTAAAAAATGGAATTATTTATTCCGTTCAATGAAGTTATCTTAGTATCAGCCAGAAAATATTGTACTTCAAAATAACTTTTCCTACCCTTCATGATAAACGTACATTACATTAAGGTAGTCTTCGTCTCAGAAGTCAAGGATACAAACTACTTTCTCGCTCTTTAAGATTGAACCCTTCTTTCATAAGGACTTTAGGTATTTGAGTGTTTTGAATCAAGTCAAAGTAAGAGCTGAGACACTCTTCCCACCCTTAGATACCTCACTTTCTCATTTAATTGGTTAATCCAACATAACACTCCTATAAATGTAAGTTTGATGATACTTTGACCTTTTAACGCGCTCATGTATCAATGTAAGGATAATTTGGTGTATTGGTGCAGATTTTTATGAAAAATAAAATAAATTATAGTGAAATTATGTATCAGATATTTTTCAGCAAGCATCTTGGAAAAATGGCGCCAAAATTTTATTTGCCATTATTTTCAATACCAAACCAAATATCTGTCATAATAAAAGTTAATAAGGACAAAATTCTCTATGAAAATGTTCCTTAGAGTTTTTTTGAAAACTTGATGTAAAATAACCTTTTGACATTATATCATATTTTATTAACAATAAATAAACTATATCAATATGAAAAATTTTATGTACCAAAAAGTGAGCAATTGTTTTACTTAGCAACGCCTCTAGGTATTCTTTGTTGTTTGGACACTAAACAATTAGAGGAGAAATGAAATTGGAGAAACCTTATTATCTATTTTTTTAACAGTTGTTTTTCACGTGAATTGGAGTATTTTTTAGGGAAATATGGAAATGAGAGGTTTGAAATTGTATAGGTAATGTAATATAGGGACTGCATGTAATTAAAGGTCACGCTTATGAATAATGAAATATTTTTAACACATGCATAGAATCATAGAGTAAGCATAGAAGTTTATTTTGTAAAAACTAGAAAAAAAATATTATATAATTAATTTGAAAGGAAAAATAATAATACAAATTACAACATAATCCTATATGCCCTTATAATTGTCCGAATTTATTAAAATATATAAAAATAGCTAAAACACAAATGCATAAAGTCTTATCATAATTATCATTTAGCTTTATTTGTTTAGTGTTTGAATTATTTATTAATTAATTTGAAAAGTTATTAAAAGTAAAAATGTTTATGAACATAGCAAAGTCACGCAATTTAGTATCTATAGCTCAAACTAGTTTAAAATATAATTATAAAAATAATATAGATTCCAACTTGTAAATAATGAATGTGTGAGTACTCATTTTAAAAATAATTAACAATGCCAAAATTTAAGGCTGTGAAAAGATGACCACGCTGTAATACACCAAAGATATGTGGTATATATAGAAACAAATTATTGACGCGAGATATCTTTATAATAAAAGGCTGCATTTATACCTTAACAAAGGATAAATGTATTTAGTTAATATCCTTACACCATTTAAGCAAGTAAGTGTGAAGTTATAAAAATACCTTAGGTTATTTGCTATGTTGTCAAAAATCAGTTGTACTAGATAAAATAGTTAGTTAAATTATGTATAAAATAATCATATAGTAAGTGTTAAAAATACATTATATTATAAAGTGTAGCTCGACATGGCATCTTCTTTCAATGAATTCTACCACCATATTAATTTTAACCATCAGCCCCAATATCCTCATTCTAGTAATACACCCAAAGGACACCTCGGCAGATATGTAATTAATTAGATATTAATCGCTTGTTAATACATTTTTTGAAGTATCTTCCTTTAAAAAACTAAATTGATAAATGATATTTTAACTTTTGAATTTTTTTTTATATCCTAATGGAACTGTACATAAACGGTGCATACAATACTATCATATTGTAAATATTTCCATTTATAAACCAGATTAAATAATATTTTGAATACATAATTAATTAAAATAAAGTAACGTATAACCATCTTGAGGTTTTTAATTGAGATTCTGTTATGTATTATTATCTTCTGCTAAAAGATAATCAAAAATCTGATTAGTTTATACCATCATTCAATTTATAAATATTTACATATTTTATAACTTAATATTTTCATGGCATGGTACAAGATAGTAGAATTCTGTAAAGAAGAAACTTTTAGACACGGTTATATGTAAACATGTTTATCTATGGTTGACAATAATACAGCCCGCTTCTGTGGCTACATGGTCTAAGACACTATTCTCGCAGCAAGCTAGACTGCCAATGGTGGGGTGATATAAGTTTGAATCTCGTTTGGGTGTAGTGACGGTGGTTTTTCCAAAATGGCTTTCCACTTTCTCAACTCAAATGCGGTTTCACTTCCTATAAAATATAAACTTCCTAAACATCATAATTAGTACATACGTGTATAACCCTAACGGGTAATAAAACATGGTGCTAAAAATGGTGGAGTTCATTGATATTACAATATATCACAGAAGGACAGCTGATGACATTAGTTTTATTTATTTGGGGAATTTAACTTGCACTTTCTGAACTGACTGTTTATATAAGCGTAAGAGAATTTCTATGAACGAGAGAGAAAGGGCCTAACAATTTTGCCGGGAAAGGTATTTTCACATACCTCCCAGGGTTATTTTACATGCCACAAATTACATGGGACTGACAGATTTACTTTCCCTCCGAAGGAAGTTGTGCTACAGACTTTTAGCGCTCAAGGAATAACCATCAACTTGGGTTGGGCTTGGACTCAAAATCATCGGGTCATGAGGCGAGCATTTTACCCCAAGATCACTGAGTTAGACAACTTATAACAACATTTCTTGAGATATGAACATGTTTTTAGCTTAACTATTAACTATTAAAAATGTTTATTTATGTTTAAATCTGTTTGTAGTTTAAAGAGTGGAAAAAATACAATATTCTTATTCCAAACATTTATAGATAACCTAAAAATATACAATATTACCAAGATTTATTACTTGGAACTCTATATCCCTTATAATAAAATACTGTGTGATCTGCTGAATGTTCTGGTTATTATATTTTAATAGTGACATATTTAACCGGGGAAAATGCGGAAACCAGACATTATTTACACAATAATAGGAACTTAACTTTTATTCACCCTTAAAGACAGCAAGCCTACCTTGCATGGCTCCATTATGACGTAGCTAACAGTAAGGAGCAATAGTGTAGACTAGTACATCAATTTAAGACTACATTTAGGGTAAACGGAGTATTTACATTATGGGTCAGATTTATTTTAACTCTATGTTTTAGTTACCTGACGCTAAGTTAAATAGAACCTGAACTATTAAAATACAGCAAAAGTTAAATAAATTAACATAAAAATTATATGTAAGCCATTGTGTGTACCAAAGTAAGACCTTTTTTATGTAGGCCTACAGGTATTTATTTCTTTCATTTGTGTCGAACAATACTAATCATCCTATAACATTGCTTTAATTTAAATTTACAAATATAAAATGGTTAACGAAGACTAATTTGACTACATGTTCCTAAATTTCAAACGTTAACATGTAGCCTTGGTTTTTTAAACCATGCCAATTCATATATTATTTTCATTAACGTTTTTTTTCTGTTTTTAGCATTACGTTTTACTATCCGTTTGGTTTACATGCTTATACATTAAATACCCTAGTGGCTTTAGGGATTAGGAGGCTTATGTTTGGATGAAGTGTACCCTCATCTGCATAGAGTGAGAGTGAATTTTTTTTAATCACCCTTATTACACCTGATCGAGATTCTAACCTCTGCATCGGCATCGGCAGTCTATTCTACTGCGAGAGTATCGCCTTAAGCCATGCGGCCACCAAGGCTGGTTTCACTAAAGTTAAATTCCCTAATCCATGCTACTAAAAACTTTATACCTATATGTTTATATTCACTTCATGTTATTAAATGTAATTAGTTTCATTTCACGGTGAAGAAATTCCCATGCAAAATCTCTCGAATTCAGAATAAAATCCCACATCATAGCTCGAAACACCAGAAATTACATCAAATTGAGCAGTTATATTCGTGACATTTTTATCAAGATGAATCGTCCACCACATTGCCCACGGAAATTTGTGTGTGATTTATATGCGAGTGTTCATTAGTTTGTTAATTGGTACCCTTGCTCTGTCGCGTTATGTTCACAATATGATACACAGGCCCCATTTCTCAATGCCAGGCGGAACCAACAGGTAGAAATATTGGCTGTTCTTTTTACAATTGATTAGAAGTATAATAGAATTGATAAAATGGACGTTCTACGAGGTTTGTGAATATTTGTTATGTTTTTCAAGTTCGTAAAATAATTTGTATTAAATGGAATAATTCAATAAATAGAGATACTCTATGTTTTTAATCAGGATTTTAACTGGACTCCTCACATAAATGTATCAGATGCTGAGTAGAAATATAGGTTCGAAAGTAATAATTCTAGTGAGTTTTAGTTAAATAAAATAACTTTATACTTGACCAAATGTCAACTATTGTACTACGTCAAATATACAACTTTTTTTGTTAGCACTACGTCTTGCTATGCGCTTATATACTAATTACGCTAATTGTTTTAAGGATTTTGAAAGCTAAATTTAGAGGGGATGTATCCGCATTTGCGTGGAGGGAGAGTATAAAACGATTTTTGGAAAAAAAACTCCCTCAGTACACCCAACTGAGATTCGAACTCCGTTCTCCCCGCCATCGAAAGTCAGTCCAACACGGGAGTAGGGTAAGACCACGTGACCACCAAAGTGGGTTATTTATTTGTTCAATTCAGATAATCCCCAGAATCAAAGCAAGCCATTATACAAAATTCCAACGCTTCATCTCAGGTGATAGAACATCTGCCAAAAGAAATACATAAGCGGTTCGATTCCGCTGAAGATCGAAATGATATCACAAAGAAATCCCATTGTTTCCTTTACCGAGAGCTAGTCATTGGGACATTAAAAAATATATTAGGATGAACCTTTACTGTAATAAATAAATTAATTACATATCCCCTCCCCCTCGTAAGAGAACGTAAGGAGATACCAAGCCCCACCCCCCCCCCCTTCCCATCCTCAATTTATGGACGAGCCGCTATCACAGGGTCTTAAGATCCCGGCTCACACACAAGATGGTCGATGACAATGAGGTTGAGGTTTGAGGCTCGAGGATCGTTAGAGGCGCAGACGGAAAACCAATTTTTAATTTAAGTTTTTACATATTTTCTTCACGCTTGTGTGGTTGCACTTATTCTAAGCTCACCCTTTAATACCCACACTTTACATGGAGTGGTTATTAAATTTTGTGATGAATGTTTTTATTTAAAAAGATCGTATACATATATTTATATAATCTATAATAATAAGACCCTCTTCAGTGGCCGAATGGTCTTAGGCGTTACTCTCGTGCTGGACTGGTCTGCCGAAGATGAGGAGATCGGGGTTCTGATTCCAGTCGGATCTATTGAGGGTGAATTTAATTAAATGGTTTACCTTTATCCTTTCACGCAAACGCAGGTATATTTCTTCCAGAAAATCTTCCTTCCTTATCTCTACACCATTAATAATTAGCATACAAAAGTATAACCTAAACAGTTAGTAAGACGTGGTGATAAAAACTTATAATAATAAAACATTCAAATCAGAATATTAAGGTTTTCACACAAACATATCGCACGTGTTAAAAATATGACTACAACACCTACACAATTGTTATCTTTTATATACGTCATATGTGGTCATGAATTTATTTGATAGACCCACATTAAAACTATGTATATATTAACTAGTATCCACCGCAACACAAGAGCCATAAAATTCGAACATGTCTTACCTATTCGCCTCTCAAAACCTAAGACAATCTGTATTCATTTCAAATTTGAAGCGTACTCGGCTTTTTCAGGGAGAATTAGTTTAGGGTAAAAGTAGGGAAAAGGTTAAAACTTCATTAAAATCGAACGTTTTCACAGTTAATGCTTCTCGACTTTTCATGCGTATACAAATCAAAGTCTAGGTTTTGTTAGGTTTAGTTGTCATGTGTTATTAAACCTGTCATAGATAGGCCTATAAATTAGCCAACTTTGTAAACTAGCTATCAATATAGTAATTTATATATATATATGCGTATTAAAATAAAATATACCTATTATTTTATACACTTAGCAAATAATACTAAAACTTGCCATTAAGTTTTAAGTTATAAAAATTTATTAGTGTTTGTCATTTTTAGTTAAATTTTGTCACTGACCTAAGCTAGAATATTGTATTATTTGTAAACGTCAACATCATGAGAATTAGAACAAGATTTCTACAGCTATGGGGTGATAGTGATTGGATGAGTGCCATAATATTTATAAAAAAAAATTTAAATAGACTTAAGCTGTGCATTTTTTAAATATTTATCTAGCACCTCGTCTCGCTACCCGTTCAGGTTGTACACTTAAATAATAACTAAGATAATGGATTAGGGATTGCGAAAATTGAATTTTAGAAGAGTGAACCCGCATTTTCATAGAGGGAGAGTGGAAAACCATTTAGGAAAAACCACCCGAGTTCACCCAACCAAGATTCGAACCTCAATCTCCCCGTATACGGCAGTCTAGCTCAACATGATACTAGCACGTTAGCTAACTACGCCGCTGAGGCATGTAGTAGTGAAATTAAATGGTTTTCATGAAGTCGCGAACAAGGCAAAGACCTAAATTTGAAATACGATGGTTTATTTAGTTGTGTGAGTGACCAATGTATTTCAGAAAATGGTTAAATGATTCCCCGCGAAGCCCTTCCCTCGATAATATCTGGAAAATATACTTAAATTACTTGTAATCTATAAGTACGTTTCAAATTAAAAGAGTTTGACGTTCTTCGGTTGGGCGCCACAACAATATACTCCTCTTAGAAATATCTACATTCAAATAAATTGTATTTTTATAAATAAGTCGAGAAATTAAACCACATTGGAAATAAGTTAGAGAGTTTTGATCTAAATATAAGTTTGTATTTAGTTGATGTATTTAACATATACTTGCTGAAACCACTGATTATGTCAGAACATGAGCATTGTTACGAGTGAGAGGGAAGGGGAATGGTAATTTTTACAAAAAACTGTATTTTAACATTCCTCCCTGGGTTCTTTTCCATACCACAATCGACATGGGACCGATGGCTTTACTTTCCCTCCGGAGGAAGTTGTGCTATGGATTTGTATCGCTCGAGAAAACTCCATCAACCTCGACTGTGTTTGAACCCACGATCATCGGATTCTATGGCGAGCACCTTACACCAAGAACACCGAGTTTGGCTAAACATGAAAAGTTCATATTCTGTCTCCTTTCTGGTGTTTCAGAATTAGAGTAACCATTATTATATTTTACTTGAAATGTTCTTTTTTCATTTTGTAAAACCTTTAAATATTTCTTGTCTTTTTTTCTGGGATTATTTCAGTTAATTACCCAATATTTTTAATAAGTCTCTCATCAAACTCATTGTTTGTTAATTTTTGAAATCTTTTGAGTTCAAATTTAATAATCAAAACAAACTTTCTCTTCAAAGTTTCTTGGGATAGTTTCTTTCCTTTTCCCTCCTTACAAAGAAAATGGCCAGATAAATAATTAATGATAATTATGGTAAGAACATAATCATTAAAAAAAAACTTGTTTGTAACACAAAGGGAAAGGAACATTAATCTTGTTTGAACAAAATCACTAAACTGAGAGTCTATTTCAGTGGTCGCATGATATAAGGCGTCATTCTCTCAATATACCAGACTGCTGATGAATGTAAGACGTTTGAACCCCGGTCAGTGTACTGTGGGTGGTTGTTCCTAAATCCTTTTTCCATTTACTTAATGCAATTCAGGGTAAATATCCTCTATATTTAATCTTCTTAATCCCTAACTAAATGGCTTAAATAGTACTTATGCGTACCACCTGAACAAGTATTAAGATGCAGTTCTAAAAAAAATAAGCTTTCTCCTAGTTACTAACATTAAGTTAATAATATAATCCTCTAATCCTTATAAATAATTTGATAAGCCCGTTTCCGGAAATAGAAATTACGAGAAAATGACGGAACAGACAAACGACCACTCATTTTAACGGTTAGGAGTCCAGGATGTCGGGAAAAATTGTTGTTTCACACAAAAACCCGATTTTCACAGATACATTTTAGTTTTTCATTCTTTGTTTAATCACGACGGAAACCGTTATTTGCTGCATGGCTGTAAATCTCTAAATAATAATAATAATAATAATAACTCCATATTCATTAATTGTTGGTCCGAACACATCACAATTTTCTCTTTGGATGAATATTTTTCTTTGGCTGATGGTCTTAACACATCTAATTTTAGATTCCTAAACTGGGGAAACATTTATTTATATTTTATAAGACTTATAATTAATTTGAATTTAAATCAATAATAGTGAACATAATTCAAAAATTAAAAGGTTAAGTTGTTAAGTTCTTGAGAATATTGTTTACGTTTTGTATCACGCATAGTAAAATGATGTTTAAACATGTTTTGGTTCGTATTATATATGCTTAAATCGATAAAATGATCTTGAATAAGGTTTAAAAATAGCCATTTTAACTATTTAAGTTTGCGTTTTGGTGTTCATTTTATTCAAATAATGGGTTTTGATGTTCATTTTAGCTAATAGTAACACAATACAAATGCATTAGTTAAGATATTTTTTATTTTACCGCTTAGTTTTGAGAAATTATATTTAAAAGTAATGTTTTGTGTACCCCATCTATCTTTTCACATCCTCTCTTTCTATCAAACACTCTCTCTCACGGTCTAACACACACACTCTATATCACATTCTTTCTCATATAATATTCTCGCTCTCTCTCTCCCTCATATTTCATCCCTCTTTCTCACACACATTTACCCTCACAAACACTCTCTATCACACAATTTTTATCACATTATCTTTACTATGAACTCTCTTGATTTCTCTCTCAAACGTTCTCTTTCTCACAAATGCTCTCTCTGTCTTTCTCTTTCAAACTTACTCTCTCTTAAATTCCTTCTCTTTCTCAAACTCCCTCTTTTTCAAACACCCTCTCTCTCAAACTCCCTCTCTTTCAAACTCCCTCTCTTTCAAACTCCCTCTCTTTCAAACTCCCTCTCTCTCAAAATCTCTCAAAACCACTTTCACTCTCTATCTCGATCGCACTCTCTCAAACTCTCTCTCAAACACGCTTTTTCTCAAACTCACTCTTTCAATTTCTCTCTCTAATTCCCTCTCTCAAACACTCTCTTAAACTCAAGCGCTAACACTCTTCTTACTCTAATTTTATAAGCCCGTTTGCGGTAATAGAAATTGCTAGGAAATGGCTAAAGAGATTCTGAAAAAAGACGTCTCAATTTAAAGGTTAGGGATCTAGGATGTCGGTAAATATAGTAGCTTCCAACAAAAAGCGGACTTTCTCAGAGAATGTTCAGCTTTTCATTCTTCGTTTACAACACCATGGAAACCCTGTTTTGTGCATAATGTAGATAAAATATTCCTCTCTGGCTACAAATAGTATCAACCAATTTTTTACTTTTGTGGTATAACGCAACAAATAGAATGATTATAACAGTTTTTTGTATATTTATCAAGCAAATCTATGATATCAGGCTATATATATAAATATAGAATTGTTTATTATTATTCTTCCTTTTCATTGTCTTAGAATGTTTACCTCTGCTATTATTTATAATTTTATAAGTCCTTTTCCGGTAAGTGAAATTGCGAGAAAATGGTTGAACCGATTTTGACAAACGTTCACTGATTTTAAAGTTTATGGGACTGGGATGTCGGCAAAATTAGTAGCTTAAAAAGAAAACCCAAATTTCCAAGCGAATTTTCCATGTTTTCATTCTGTGTACACAAGGGCTCATCTGTACATCTATTTGTTTACATCACCATGGAAACCATGATTTGTGAGTGGTTATGTATGGATAGATAAAATGATTGTCTTTGGTTAAAAGTAATAACTAATTTTTACTTGAGTGTTTTGGTGCCACAAATATATAGAGAAATGGAAGAGGGGTCGTTTTTAAACTCTCATCATGGTCCGAAGGGGTAGATAAACGTTTTGATTCAAATTAGACACCAATTGATCTATGCCTTTGACGAGTAAACTGTTAGCTAGAAAGTCGTGTGAATGCTTTTTATAGAGATCTTTTCCCAATAAAATGTTTAAAATACATTTTAGTTCAATAATCTGCAGAAATCGCTGCAACGATCCACCAATATACTATAACTTAGTGATCAAAGTTCCTGGCTACAGATCCAGAGGTCCTAGATTCGATCCTAAGCGCTTACAGAATGTCTATTAAGCAGTGGGTCTGGGATGTGATAAACTCAACCTCGTGAGGATAAATGAGGAGCTACTTTAAATGAAAAAGTACCGGATCCCATCTAGAAAACTATGATTTACAGCCAAAATGTTCATTATGCTGACCGAATGACACCCTCTTTCCACATAATCTGGTACTATCTTCACCAGCATAGAACAGCTGCTCGGTTGGTATAGTTATATTGCGGGCTTAATAATTGGAGTTTTTTAAAGTAAGAGAGCACATATAATCAATAATATATGAAATGAGGGTGGTTTTGACTTGTAAGATCATTGTGTACTGAGAGCTATATGTAACAAGGCTACGGATACTAGATAATTATGGGCTTGGTACAGATATTATTGTCTACTTGGAGCTATCATAAACAAAACTACAGATACTAAAACTGATCACTATATAACATTTGCAACCGTCCTTCTCCTTAAGGGACAAAGGGAAGGACATGCCATATTTCAATAGCAAATCAAAACAAGGAAATGCAGTGAGACCCCTTTAGGATAATAAGACTTACACATTATATGCCCATATATATGATAACCGTTTCCAGCCGGATCCCTTCACATAACACCTAAATAATTCTGAAAATTGAAAAATGACACCTGGACACGGGAATCGAACCCGGGACCTTTGGCTTAGTACGCCAATGCTCTAACCACTGAGCTATCCAGGATTCGTGCCNGATTTCTGCTTTGTCCATCATAGACTCTGCCTTAAAATATGAGTGAAGAATGACCATGGGCACGGGACGAATCCTGGATAGCTCAGTGGTTAGAGCATTGGCGTACTAAGCCAAAGGTCCCGGGTTCGATTGCCGTGTCCAGGTGTCATTTTTCACTTTTCAGAATGATATCTAACTGAACCAACTACCATTAATATAGCTTCGACTATTTACACTTAATACCTAAATAATTGCCAAAAAGAAAAATTATTTATATTTTAGTCAACAAAAAATCAACGTTAGCTGGTTTGGGTGACAAGGTAGCACAACATAGAGGTCCAATTAGAATATTTTCTTTGATATTTATTTAGAAGAATAATATTATTTAAATAAAAGTATATAAAAGAATATTTTAGATATAAGAATTAATCGAATTTAACACTGAGCTATCCAGTATCGTTAAACTACTAGAACATTATTTATTTTCAATTTATTTATGCATGTATGTATAAATATAATATCATATTAAACAATTTCTGTTTTCATGAAACGTACTGCTCAATCTATTGATAAATCATAGATTTTAACATCAAAATAGGCAATTCTTTCCAAGAGAATAAATATAAAATATTACAATAACATTTACAATTGATCCCAACTCACTCTCAGACCCAAATTGCAAATACTTCAGAAACACATCAAAACTTAAACTTAAAGTTCTTGTTATGAGTATAAAAAAATAAAATTTAATTTAAAAGGGCTATTACTCAATAAATTATTCATTTACTCCCAATAAGTAACAAGTTTACATTTTGTGTACAAAGTATCACAATATTTCTATACCTAAGGTTTTACGTCAAAAGGACAGAATATAATGATGACACGACCAAATGTATGATTTGTTCATCAAACTTGACGTATATAGATTACCAAGTTGTCAATAATGACACCCAACTTTCATCCCATCAAAACCTTATCGACTTGAAACTAACGAAAACGAGAACATATCATCGCGATCAGACCAAGTTCAAACCCTCTTTTTGATCCACGTAGTTATAGAATAAATACTCTCCGTTTGCTTGGCAATCACCATTAAGTGACTTAACGAGATTCCATAAACAATGGTAGAGATCAATAATAGATTATACACAATTTGTATATAGCTATATATATTGGCTGACTTTGAAAATTGCTCAACCGGTGAGATGTTCGACAATACAGAATTAAAGCTTTATATCTATCAACAGCTATCAGTAAAGAGAACAACAACTTGGCGACTCCTAACCTTGAACCGTGTGACCATTAATAATACACAAATAAACGCCTATAAATACAATACGCCCTGACTAACTCAGAAACCTGGTAAATATTAAAAATAACCTAACTTCAAACTAGAAAAATGGCAGTTTGAATCTATAAGTCCTAAATTTAATCTCCTGCTATCCCATGATAATATATAAAGTGAAAATCTAACTCTCGACGACAGATTACCCACGGTGTCTTTCCTCAAATAACATGGCCGTAGGGTGACCTGGTGGTCTAGGGGTAAGGTGTCAGACTTCTGTGCTGAGGGGCCGGGGTTCAATCCTCGGTCCCGACACAGATTTATCTGATTGCCAAACCCTTCCTTCACCTCTGACAAGACGTGTATTAATCACAACTTGTGAATGTGAGGAATGCCAGGCCTCCACCGTGGTTCGGATTCCACGTTAAACTGTAGGTCCTCCATTTCATCTCACAATCACCCTACCATTACACATTAGCGTAAGTGCGTATAACCCGAACGGGTAGTAAGACGCGGTGCTAATAATAATAATAATAGTAATAATAATAATAACATGGCCGTAGCCCTAAAACTGAGTTTAAAACTCTCAGGCAGTGAGAAACAGAGATAACTAAGCTCAGGCGAAAGAACCACGAGAGACAACTAGATTTGAACATGGCTTATATAGCACAGGCAACCAAACGTCCCATGCCCAGAGAGAATGATAACGAAGGAAGAGGGAGTGAGAGGGTAGAGTTCGAGAATATTCTCCCGCCTACCAGAGAACATGATCGCCTGGTGGAATAAATTAGAAGGACGGACAGAAAGGAAGGTGGAATGGATTGGTGCGGAGAGGAAAAATAATACCGGGGGAAATAGTTCGTTGAACGACCGTCATTTGTTTTCCTGGGTGTGGCCTTCCATCAAGAGCTGGGGTGTCGGTCCATTCCTCGCTTCAGTGGTGGATTGGCGACTACAAGTAGGCCTACGTATCGAAATCGGTCAGAGAGTGAGTTTAAACATCACTTCGTTGTAACTTGTTACAATACTAGACTATATTGAAAGTGATGTATACATATTTGTGCATTGTGTCCCGCAAGATCATCTCAGGATTTTGTCAGTTTTGTGAGGTAAATGGTGATTGGTCATGTTTTTTCTCTACTGAATCTCCTAGTGGTCCTGATAAGACAACATGGTAACGTGGCAACATGATATTATTGTTTTATTCTCTTGGGTGACTAGATTATAAGCTTAAGTGTGGTGACCAATACTATTGTATTAATATATTTGAATACGCTACAAAACGTACCACTACTTACATAGAAAATGCATAAAAAATATTTGCCAAAATTATGATTTTCTTTAGTTTGGCTGATTTCCATCACACTTTAACCAGGCTTTGGACCGGGAAATTGAATATATATTGTTTATAGTCATATGGGCTTGTTTAAAATAAGCTGTGGTTAAGTTCTCGTCAATTTTTTTGTGTGATTTTGATTCTTTAGTTATGTTAGAGCAAGTATTTTTTCAGTATCTTGATAGTTCTTCTGATTCATTCATCCCCAGACAGCATAGAAAGCATGAATAGTTCTTGAAACGAGCTTAGGAAGTCAAATATACAAGCTTGTTTCAAGATTAACAAGGTATTTGAGGGAATTCCAAAATTAGACAATATATTATAAAACAGGGTGCAAGGTTACCTTTGTCGTGAAGATTGCCTAGAGTATCGCTGTAAACCTTGGTAATTGACGTGTCTTATTCTCGAACACTTTGCTTAACCTCTTGCATCCGTTCCTTCACCTCTAACTGAGCATCGTTCGGGACTCCACAAATGTGATCAATCGAAGGGCTACTAACCACTTTATTCTAACCTAACCTAACCTAACCTAACCTAACCTAACCTATCTTAACCTAATATAACTTAATGGGGTAAAATCGGCCGACCACTGGGGGATGGGGGCGTAGAAGACCCTGCCATCCTCCCGAGTGGTGAGTGGTACGTTTTGTCGGTGGTATGTTATGTCGGGACACCAATATATTTAACTATAAATTATTATTATTACTATTATTATTATTATTAGTAGTAGTAGTAGTAGTAAATATAATATGTGATCTGACACCTTAGCTCAGTCGATAGTATGTCTCTCTACTGAACAAAGGGTCCCGGGTTCAGTTCCCAAAATGGCCGAAAAATGTACCATCGGTGAAATGTGGGTTAATCCTTTCACAATGATAAATTAACGGCTGGGGACTGGATGTTGTACCTGCCCTAGTCTTAAATTACATTATAAGACACATCAAGCTACGATAGGCCTAGCAAGTTGGTAGCGGAAAATATAGGCCTTGAATAAAACACTGACCTAGGCTGAAAACAGTAATGGATGTAAAAAAAATTGTATTAGTAAATTAAAAAAATATCACATTAGTTATATTTTAATCAAATTAAATATAATTAAGTGTATTAATATAATTTGAAACTAAACCATTTTGGCTCGTCAGTTTCCTTCAGTGACTCTACTGGGGTGGAAATTAGGAGGTTGTAGTTCAAAGGAAATACACCCGCATTTTCATGGGGGCATAATGGGAAAATGTTTGGAAATAGCCACCCTAAGACCACCTATATGGGATTATAAAAGTCATCTCCCCACTGCCAGCAAACCAGAATAAAGGATCTTGATGTTTATTCCACGCTCCCCCCGGCGCATGTATTTACCAGTAGTATAATAGATACACACCTACAACAAAGGACCCACATATGTGGACACGCAGACCTGATGTAAGCCTCATCTAGTCCTGGTTGACTGTGAAGAGAAGCTTGGAGCTGGTAGTATATACTATTTAACTAAACATTACACACCATCGCCATCTAGTAACATCGCTACAAATCATAACGAACGTTTCGAAGACAACACAAACACTTTAAATAAATGGCCTAAAATTAATTTTACGAAAAGTCATTTGGCCTAAAAATTAACTTTGTAACAGGCATTTGGCCTAAAGGCGATTGGCCTAAAGTCATTTGGCCTAAAAGCCATTTGGCCTAAATGCATTTGGCCTACACCTTAGGCCAAATGACTTTAGGCCAAATGATGGGTACCCTTAAAAACGCGTATAGCCCGAATTCCTTAGAGCCCTTTTATGCAGGCGTTTCATGCTGCGCGACACACGACGGCAAAAGTTGTCGCGTTTTGTAAGTCAGTGTGACCAAATGATTCCTTTTATGCAGGCGTTTCATGCTGCGCGACACACGACGGCAAAAGTTGTCGCGTTTTGTAAGTCAGTGGGACGAAATGATACCTTTTATGCTTTGCCATCCAAAAAACTTGTTGTCGTGTTTTGTAAAACATGCCGTCGTGTCCTAGAGAATGCCAGCGAAAAAAGTCGCGTGAAATATTCTAGGTACATGTCATCTTAAGGGTCCATTTATGCAAACGCGCTACTTGTCTAAATATTAGAGCTGCCAGCCCCTGCCTAGTAAAGAATATTGGTCCAGTTGCCTGGAGGTTTACAAATAGTATTGTGTTATTTGATTAATTGATAATTTTTATCAATTTTTATAAAAATAAATAGATGATTCGGATACTGAACGTCTTAAAGATGAGGTAAAAAAAATAAGGTAATTTGAGATTCATTATTGGAGGAGTACAAAACCAGAAATTTAAAGAAAAGTCAATGGATAGAAAGAAGTGTGCTATGTGTTTTCCCATTCAAAAATAGTTTTTAAAAGCTTGTGTCTGTCGTCTCTTAAATTTTTTTAGAGGTTATGAAATGTCCCATCTTAAAATCTTGCAAAGTTGATGGGATGAACATCCCATTTTCTTTTCCATTTTTTGTAGGTGGTATAGGGGTAAGGTGTCAGACTTTTGTGCTAGGATTCCGGGGTTCAATCCTCGGTCCCGGGAAAGATCTATATGTTTGCCAAACCCTTCCTTCACCTCTGAAAAGACGTGTATTAATCACAAATTGTGAATGTCAGGCCTCCACCGTGGTTCAGATCCCACTTTAAACTGTAGGTCCTCCATTTCATCTCACAGTCACCCTACCATTACACATTAGCGTAAGTGCGTATAACCCGAACGGTTAGTAAGACACGGTGCTAATAATAATAATATTTTCCTTTTTTCAACATAAGGTGACAATACCCCAAATAAATTACGCAAAGAACCACTAACTAAAAATGTCCTAGTCTAAATATATCCTGCCCCCCCAGCCTCTTCTTTTCGACCACTCGTGATGGATCCGTTTATAGTTGCCATTTCAGGAACAAATAAAGCTGTAGACGATAAATACCCAACCACAAGTAGGAAGCGCACTAACATGCTTCAGAAGTGCACTGATACTGGTACTGGGATTTACTGAATTTTCAACACACGTGACGTAGAAGTTGGCTGCCCTGCACTGCGACACAAGAGCTGACCCCTGTATAAAGGGCTCCAATGAATATAATTTATCTGGTTGAGTCTTACGTCATTTTTGACGCGGCACTTTCTAGATTACGGCGACACACTTTTCGGATCACGACGGTATAGATGACGCGCGGCAGTGTATAAAGCACGCATGGTCTCCTGTGTATTTAGCGAATGTGCGTCACGAAACGCCTGTATAAAAGGTCCCAATTTTAGGCGATATTTCGGAAATTAAATGTATTATTATAACTATGACAATGAACATTTTGAAATTAAAATGTGTGTAACCGTATATAGCAATAAATAGACTTCTAAGAAGAATTTGTGTGAATTTAAATTGGTTTATCTTGAGACCAAGCACTGTCTCTTCACCGGAGAAAGCACGTCCCTGCCTCTAAAACCTACAGGACCTTAAAGAAGACGTACCCTAGGGAGATTCACAGGACATAGATTAGAAGGTAAGGAATTTGGAGGGTCCTTTAATTAGTTCCAAGTCGAGCCATCGTACAGAATGTTTAATGGCTGACCCAAGTGGCCGGTAGGCCATGACCTCCCGTAGATATGTCGCAACTCCATTTAACTTTGCCCCAAACCAAGTGTTTAAATCTATTACAAGGCCACCACCAAGTGTGTAATTAAAGTCCCTTTAAGTTTCATGGCCTCTTCGGACACTCACACAAGCGTACACACACTAAAGCCCATTTACTCTTTCACACACATACACAAAACTGAGCCCAGAGGAATTCTTGTGATTGGCCGACCACCTTGTCCACTCTGTTATTTATAATGATCACGTGACTTTAGGGAATCAGTTAGTCACGTTCCTTTACAAAGGTCAACTGAGTATACCCGCCCCTTTCAACATTTTCAATTTCCGCCACTGCAATTTGTTGATGTGATATTATGCCCCCTTTTAGTCCCTTTGTGAAGTTAAAGATGAAAAGATTTTTTATATAGAAGATGAGTTATGGTTTGTAATAAGAAGTAACGCTCACTGAAGCTTTTATTTATACTTTTTTTGGTGTATTATAAAGGCAGGAGGCAGATTTTTTTTTTGTTATTAAATTGATTATGTCCATTAAATTGATTGTGATAATCTAGGATACAACCTTTTATTTTTTTTCTAAAACACTATTTGGTGTGACCGCTGATCTAAGTATGAATTAATCTTTCAAAGCACGCGAGGAAACGCTTAAAATTTTAAACTACTAAAATTAGACTAAGTTATTTTTATGTAGACAAAGATTATTTAAATAATAAATATTCTCATTAATATCCTCAATAGCACTCAAAACATAATCAGCCATTTCTTGGATAAGAATGGATCGAAATATTATATATTAGTAACATATAAACACTTTATTATGCTAATATAATGATATATTAAATTTCCAGTTTAAATTTATTTAATATTTTTGTATTTAGATGCTTTATACATTCCAAAAATAAACCAAAATTTGCATATACACGCCTTCTCATACAAAATAATGTATTTTATCTAATCCTGTCACGAATAAGCGCAAGTTAGCTTTGTCCAAGGCAAGAGAAAATAATTATAAACATTTTAAAACGGTATTCACTTACTATAAATAATTTTAAAAATTAGGCCCGTATGGATTTTTTTAAGTTTTAATAGAGAGTAAAGGCATCTTCAAGGTCTTGATTTATTAATTTTTATATAAAACTTTACACTTATAAATTTAAAAACAAAATATTATTTTTATTTATTTTGTAACCTATTTTATTGAATGTGCTTGCAATAGAGAATAAAATAATAGGCATTTACGTTTTAATATCTGAAATATAATAAGCCATAGTAATATTTCACAATATATATTATTACTTACTCCATTTTGTTAAAATTATTTCACTTTAAATAAAATAATAAGCTCTCACTGATTATCTTTGTTTAATTTTAATTAAAAATAAAGGAGGGAATAATATCTCTGGTTTTACTATTTTAAACAGAGTTATTTTAATAACCTATGTATAATTATTAAAATCTTTCAATTTGATTATTAATTTATAAGTGTATAAAGTATTATATATTAAATATTATTTTATCTACAACTTATAAGAAATATATTGTAATAGAGCTTAAATTTTAAACTTTTGATTTAAAGCAAGAATTTTCTTTTAGCAATCCTATAACCCTTTAGTTATAAATTATAATTATGTTATAATATTCTATTTTGATTATTGATTAATATAGAAACACCTTATCACTCTGTCTGAAAGTGGTTGCTATGTGTTATTATTATGAACTGTTTAAGTTCAAATCCATTAAAACTGTTCTCGCTTTTAGATATATATTTAATTCTTAAGAAGGGAGGGAAAATGTTGAAAGATGAGGGGATGATTTTTGCTGTTTTTATATAAAAAGTGTTTATTGACTAAAATAATCCAGGATGTTCATAGAAAATATCTAAGTCCTGTTGAAATTATTATGTTTAAAAAAATGCAGCTAACCTAAACTACTTAAGCCAATTTTATTTGCGATGACCAAAATAATTTATGTTATAAAAATTGAAAGCAAAAAATTCGTCTTATCTCACGTTCCCTTTCAGTTCCCCTTAAGTGTTCCAAATTACACCCTTGTCACATTCGTAAACATATATTAGAGTTTATATCTTACAAAATAGCTCTATTTTATTCTTTAATTTACTTGATAAACAAAATTATCACAATTTATATATTTTGATTTTATACACATAGACATCAGTATTTTCACACAAACACTACAGCCCGCGTATGTGACATTTGTGTAACTAATTTAAACTGCGATTTACTTCATTTCCAAATAGACAATCCACATGAGTTTCCATAATAACTTGGCAACAAGATTATGTAGAGAGGAAAAACATAAATAATATATTCTGTACAAAAATAAAACATATAGCACGAATTTAAAAAAAGTTCTTGCTCAATTTTATTCAAACTTATAGCAATACCAATTGATAATCATTTTCAAATAGATTGTTTAAAATGTAGCAAAGGTGGATTCGGGGATGGGGTACAATTTATTATACTTACTGATTGGGAAAATACTGAGGGGACAATTAAAACCAATTATTATTGCCTGCATTATACAGTTGAATAAAATTAAACAAATCACCCTCTTAATAGGAAATATGTTTCAAAATGACTCAATAATTACGTTTACAATAATTAATAATACAGTTAATAAGTAGAGATTATTCATCAACATATCTAAAGAGTTATGTGTGATAGTATCTTTACCCACCAATATGTATCATTATTTTAATATAATTATAAAATAATCAATAAAAACAGGTTTCGCAATGATGGGGTTGCAATATCGTCATCATTCTAAATCACATTTTAAGATTTTAATGATGACTCACAATTTTAATTTTATAGCATTCTAGTAATTAGTTAAAAACGCTTTTCTTAATTTTAATGGACTAGAATTGTAGTTATTATTCAAAAATATTATTTTATAGCAATTTCAAAATAGAATATTTGCTTTAGCACCAAAAATAAAATATTATATCGAGCAACGTGGCCTCTAATATTACTGATGCAAAGCTAATTACTGAGCAACATGCTATATAATAATACTGATATAAAGCTAATTACCGAGCAACATTGTATATAGTACCACGGATGTAAAGATAATTACCAAGCAACATTTTTTAAAGTACCATGGATGTAAAGATAATTACCAAGCAACAAGGCACATAATATTACTGATGCAAAGCTAATTACCGAGCAACATAGCCTCTCTGTTGTCAATTAGGGGAGACATCTTCTCCTGCAAGATATCTCTGCCCGTGGAGATAGTGGAGACGCATCGGACCTGCATTTTGCCTGCCAGGAAATGATACGGCATCACTTCGAACCTGAGACCCACCACGGAGGTGACCAGTCCGTGTTGATGAACGGCCGCTTCATAGTCCGCGTTCACCTGGAGAGGACAGAGTTGGAAAATGTAACAGTCATTTGGCCTTAACAATTCAATATAAGTGTGTTCAAATACAGTTTGGGTGTTTTTAGAGAAATTAGGTTTTTACCTTTCAATACCCGGTGTCCGGTATCTATATTATTATACAAGAAGAGAAGATGATGGATGGAAACTTTTTCTTTAGTCCCTGGTTTTACTACCCGTTAAGGTTATAAGCATAATATGTACTAATTACGCTAATTAGTTAGAGATAAGTAAGGTTGAATTTAGAGGAAGTGTACTGGCCTTTGAGTAGAGGTATAGCGGAAAACTATTTTAGGAAAAACCCTTCCCAGACCATCTGACCGGGATTAAAACCTTGATCTCCCTGTCATCGGCAGTCTAATCTAACACAAGAGTAATGCCCTAGACCATGCGGCCACCTAAGTAGGTCCGAAAGCTAATAGAACGCCCCTTAATTTGTATGAAGAAACGATATAGAAATCAAAGGGAACATTCTAACCAGTTGAAGTTGCACCTGGCTTGTAACAAACAAAATTCCAACCTCCAGGGTTGAATCTAGCCCACTACTGGGGGATGGTAAAATATAATTTATTGGTGTTACGAAAATAATGATAGTCAAATATCAATGTCCCAGGGTGGGTCCAAAACATCAACCTTAAATCACGGGTCTCAAATGCTAACTACTGTAAATTATTATTGGATGCACAAAACAATATTTTGGTATCATATTCTGAAAATTGACACCTGGACACGGGAATCGAACCCGGGACCTCTGGCTTAGTACTCCAATGCTCTAACCACTGAGCTATCCAGGATTCGTCTCGTGCCCAGGGTCATTCCTCACTCATATTTTAAGGCAGAGCCTATGATGGACTTAGCGGAAATCGTCAGCTACAATTATGCCAGGTGTCATTATTCAATTTTCAGAATATGATATCTAACTGAAGTAATTACCATTAATATAGCTCTTGCTATTTACTCTTAATAAATATTTTGGTAGTACAAACGATATGGAATCGGTAAAAAATTATGGATGTTTAAAAAAAAATTAACACATCATAAAGTTTGATTCCCTTTTACAACAAAATGTCTTTAGATTAGAAAAAAGTTTCTATCTGGTACTAAACGGTGAAAAGAGGTGGCGCTGGCAAACGTTTTAAATTAATAAATGTTTCATTAACTTAGAGTTATCACTTTGATGTGAACTATTCAAAATGTGTCGCTATATAAAACCTTTTATTATTGGTACAAAGTTGTGGTATTGTCAAATTTAAAATCTTATAAGTAATATATATATTTATATGTGTATTATTATACAATAACATACGTATCAAATACTACCCTATTGACTTAAAACAAAAAATATCTCCATCTATCAGAATCGAGCAATGTGTGTTAGTAAATTATCAATGAACCTTAGATATAGGAATCAATCTTGGCAGAATTGTTTTTAATTTATTTATTCATTCATGGTATTTAACTCGCACCTTATGAACCGACTGACACATGACCTATTGATTAACTTGAATCTAGTACAAACACAACAGCCAATCTCCAGCCATTAATTCTT
The DNA here is from genome assembly GCA_902155825.1 of Timema genevievae. NCBI lineage: Eukaryota > Metazoa > Arthropoda > Insecta > Phasmatodea > Timematidae > Timema > Timema genevievae. Next base: position 128,567 of record CABFWO010001335.1, read on the forward strand.
CACTGTGAAAGGTTACACCCACATTTCACCAATGATATATTTTTCGGCCATGCCGGGACCGTTGGCCCAGTAGACACTCACACTACCAACTGAGCTAAGATGTTAGACCTGTGCACAATTAATCCAGCTTTTTGATGCTTCTTCATTAAGCTTTACAGGCTATACACACTTGAGAGCACACGTTTTACTCGCGGTGATCTGACTTATGTTGTAACCACCAATGTCTTGACTAGGTCTTGACTATGTTTACAAGCACTCATAGGAACCACTGACTCATTCACCAATTACTCATAGGAACCACTAACTCATTCATCAATTACTCATAGGAACCACTAACTCATTCATCAATTACTCATAGGAACCACTGACTCATTCATCAATTACTCATAGGAACCACTGACTGATTCATCAATTACTCATAGGAACCACTGACTCATTCATCAATTACTCATAGGAACCACTAACTCATTCACAATTACTCATAGGAACCACTGACTCATTCATCAATTACTCATAGGAACCACTAACTCATTCATCAAGCACTGGTTGGGAAAAAATGAAACCCAAGCAAGGAGTATTTTTTTATATTTATTAGAGGTTTGATCATGCATTTTCTGAAATAACTGATAATATCAGCACACGAGGATTTCTATGAGCAAGAGCGAAAGGGCCTACCAATTTAGCCGGTCAAGGTATTTTCACATACCTTTCAGAGTAATTTTACATGTCACAATAGACGTGGGACCAACGGCTTTACTTCCCATCGGAAGGAAATTGTGATACGTACTTTTGTCGCTAAAGACGAATCCGTTGACCGTACCGGGGTTTGAAACCACAAACATCGGGTCCTGAGGTGAGCACTTTATCCCAGGATCAATGAGGTCGATAACAAGGAGTAAATAGACTTTCTAATTAAATAATCAAGGCTAAACCGGTTTCTAAAACTGGATCTGCTAATTTGTATCTAATTTTACCTTACATCCATTATTGTTTTCAGCCTGTGGCGTGGGTCAGTTTTATATTCAACACATAAATTTCCCACTACCGGCTCGCTAGGCCTGTCGTAGCTTATTATGTATTATTATCTAGCTTAAGACTAGGACAGGCACAACATCCAGTCCCCGGCCGTTAACTTATCATTGTGAAAGGGTAAACCACATTTTACCTATAATACATTTTTTGGCAATTTTAGTAACCGAAACCGGGACCCTTAGTTTAGTAAAAAGACACGCTACTGACTTAGCTAAGGTGTAGGATAGAATTTTTCCAATGTAATTTCTTAATTTATCTTTGAAATAGACATAATTAAAATTAGTAGTAGCTTATTTGATATATCAATGCAGTGAGAGTCAAAGGCAAAAAAAAAATATATATATATAGTCCCTTTTAATAGATTTTTTAAATCTTTGGAAGAAAGAAATTTACTTTTAGCTAACACTTGGCCAATGGTGCTTTTAGAATAATAAACAATGGTTATGAGTTAAATAATGTCACTAAACAATCAACATATCATTTATACCCGCATCGGTGGCCGAATCCCCGTTTAATGTATTGAGATTTGGTTTACCTAGATTATGATTCTCCAATCTCCCTCTACTTTCTAAAGATATACCTTCCTCATTCCTACTCCATGAGCGTAAGTAAGTAATGTATGTGTGTAACACGAGGAGAGTATTAAAACGAGGTGAGAAATAAAAACATAATTGGAAACATTTCTGAATAGTTTAAAGAAGCGTTGTTCAGAATTTTCCTTGAAGGAGCATGTTTTAGCTGTATAATAGTTAATATACAGGGTGAGACGGAAACAATTAGACAATCCATGCTGAAGAAATTGATAGAAAACGTGCTGAGGTTTTTCTGACGTCCGATGGAGTTCATCTGAGTGATATTATCTTCAAAAAGTTGAAAAGTGTAATCTGTGGTTTATTTTAATTTAGCTAGTGAATATTAATTTTTCAATTAAAGTGTTAATTTTCAAGTTACTAATCGTCTAAATTGTTTTAACCCCACACTATATTTAGTATGAACCATCTAGCTTTATGGAATTTTGTGATTCCCTAATATATATGTATTAATTTATCTAATAATATTGAAAGTTATTCTGTTAATTGAAATAGGATCTATTTTTTCTATTTTATTCTTGACTATACATTTGATTTGAAAGACGTAAAAGATTCACCAATCGGTTAAGCCAGTTCTATTACCAAACAATTAGAGTCATATAATACAACCCTTCCCATACAAAAGTTGTAATAAGCACACCCACTGGTTGGGATGTCGTCTAGCTTTTAAGTATAGGTCTACGTTGCTATGCTTGCTTGCACTCGTCAATTAAAAACAAATATTAGTAAACTGATATAATTATTCATATGTAGGACATATTAAACCCTATTACAATTTAAAATTAATAACTATATTGCTTAATTATATTTATTTTTTCATTGATTGTTTATTTGTCAAATTTAGAATGACTAAAGACATGGTCAAGATCTAAGTTCATTTATGTATGCTATTTGTCTAATATTTCTTATATATTCCATGGTTATATACAAAGTTTTGTACATAGATTGTTTTAATTTCCCTAGAAACCCTGGAGAGAGATGTATTGTGATCGTCAAAGAAATATAACTTGAGATTTTGATTAAATGTCGACGTTTCATGATTATTTGAAACCAAAATTTGTTTTCGCTATGCCTTCTGTCTGTTTTTCTGTATCTCGGACAAGAGCAAAAACCATTTTACCGATCGGGCTAAAACTTGGTATTAGGGGCTTTCATAAGGTTACCCCAAAATAATTTTGGAATCAGATAACCAAACTTAATATTGAGAGTTTTTAACTGAATAGCAAAAAGATAAATAATCGATTTTCTCCAAATCCGCAAATGATTTTGATTTATATTTATCTAGTCACTGAATAGTGTACAACGTTTATGTTAGAGTATATTATTTCATTTATGCCCCTTGGTGAAACGTTTCTGTAATAACTGATATTATCTCTTTTAAGAAATCCTAAGGAATGTTGGTAAATGTTTCTACAATCATATAAAAGGAAAATACAGTGTTGCACCGAACCATTCATTTTTATTGGCCTTGACTGAATGCACTATCAAACATGTCAGAAACTTCAAACAGATCAAAATAGCCTATTTACATGAATATAGTCTTCAATAAGTCGTCCATTGGGTTTATCCTCACTGTCTATTATTGTTTGAAGCTACGTCATCTGACATTTCCCTGTAGATAGTTTCTTTTGAAAAATAAGGCAAACACAACATATTTTGCTAAAACAGTTTGATTGTAAACGAGCCATAAACAACTATTTGTGGGATTGATTGTAAACGAGCCATAGTCAAAAACTGGTTAGTGGTGGAATTGAAAATGTTGTGCAAACATTATTTACATAAATTATCTATTCATTTTTGAACAGATCCATTTATTAATAAATTCATAGAACGGCTATGGCCAGGTTAAACTATATCTATAGTAAATATTTTGCTAAATATAGGATGATTTTTCTCATCCAATGTTGCATTAAAATATGTTAAAATAAATTTAATAATAAAAGTAAGTCTTTGCTTAGCTCACGCCGTAAATAAAAGGAACAAATCCATCTGATTTCAATACAGCTAAGAGTTTTTATTCATCTATGTTTATTGTAAGTTTTTGTAGTTATTATTATTAGCACAACGTTTTACTACCCGTTCGGTTTATACGCACTTACGCTAATGTGTAATGGTAGGGTGATTGTGAGATGAAATGGAAGACCTACAGTTTAACGTGGGATCCGAACCACGGTGGAGGCCTGGCATTCCACACATTCACAAGTTGTGATTAATACACGTCTTGTCAGAGGTGTAGGAAGGGTTTGGCAATCAGATAAATCTGTGCCGGGACATTTTTTGTAGTTGAAGGCTGTATATAAAAAATCTTGGTAGTACATCTGTTTTTTACAATACTAAGCTGAAGTGATGTCAATAAAAACGTTAAAATAGTATAATGCTTTTCTCCAAGTCGACCACACATTCAGACCAGATTCATTTCATCTAATTAGCAACGCCCTATTATAAATACACCAAACAATTTCCTCCCTGCCCGTTCTATTTTGAATGTTCGCTCACAAGCTAGGAACAAGCCACCCGGTCACCTGGTGCTTCTAAACTTCTATCTCCTTGTATGTCCTAATTATAGTGGACTTTGAAACTGTGGCTCTTGTATGCCAAGGCTTCAGTTTGTGCTCTCGGCTGTAATATTATGGCTGCGATTCTCTAAGAGTCTCTTGGAGGTTTTCCTTTTAGATTACACCCTAAGCGGTTTTTGTTCAAGCTGGACTACAAGGTAGCATAACATCGTTATAGACTATGAACACATTTAACACAGGAAGTAAAACTTTATAGGAGAAAGATAGATTAAAAATGTGTGTTCCAAAATGTAAATCAGGTGTAAGCTATATATAACAATATTTGACTAAAATATTATTCTAAACTATAACATTAGTTCATATAGTGAAAATATTAAATGCAAAAAAGTAGATTAATCATTAGCAAATTTTCAATATTATTTATATGATATGACAGAAATGTTAATCTTTATAGTAAAATCAAATTAAATGTAAGGTCATATATATTTTAAAGCGTTACTGGGACTATGAAGTAGCCCATTAAAATTAACATTATATCACTACCCTCCTTTCTGCGGTTCTAATCTGTCAAGATAACTTGCGGGGAAGGATAGGGATGGGGACAAAAAAATATGCGTGGGTTCGTAATTTAGAGAAGTCTTTGGTTTTTAGGATTGACTAACAGTACTACAAGTTACCACAAGAATGTGATGTTAAAAATATGTTATAAAAAATATAAATACTTTGATATAGAAGCTCGTCAGTGAACTGGCTTGGTAAGGGATGTCTGACATCTTCATGGATTCAAACCCAGTTCCTAGGGCACGACGGCTACCCTTTAACACAAGTACCCAATGACCCAATGTTATAATCCACGTGACCCCGGAAACGGGCAGAGTGAACCCTCTGAATATATATTATTTTGTCAGCCTCGTAAGCTCTAAATCAGAATAATTTATACTTCAAATCGTCCCAATTGCCGAGGCAACGAGGACAAGATATTTTGGATTGTCAACGGCTACGTCCTAGTGTTTACTAACTCATCATAACAATTACACGAGACCAGTTCTTTCGCTCACTTCTTTCAACACTGTTATGACAGTTTTAAACATCTCCAATCTAGGACAGAGTGATTACAATTATCTCGTTCTCTTATTATCAAGCTTCCAAGTAAATAACATTAAAGTTTAAATAACTTCCAAATCTTTAAATTATATTTATTTATAAAAAGGGTACACTGACAATATTTTGAGTCTTGCTAAGATGGCTATACGTACCGACACCCCTACTAACTGAGCTAGCTACGTTTCAATCTCAACGATTAGTTTAATTGAATGTTTCCACCTCCTAAAGTACTCAAACAGCTAATTGGCACCCCAAAGGCAACTCGCAACATAGCAAATACATTATGCGGCACAATTTATAGTGGATTTAGGTTGAAAATCACACTTAAACATCACATGATTTCAAAATACCTTCTAATTAATTAATTTAAATTATATCCAGGCATGGATTTGAACCATTACTTAGTGGCTTCGTGCGCCAACCACCTAACCCACTTATACATCCAGGCTATCTTACTATTTAATGTGTTCATTCAGTGTAGCTCAAAATCTCCACACACTTCGAAAGGAGCTACGTTATAAGGCAAACATGTGTTTTAGTCAGACTTATCTTACATTTTACACAAATTGACTTTTAGTAAATAAATTACACCACTTGCTTTTGTCTCTCTTATAACTATTCTGTATCAATGTTAAGGTCTATATAGGTTTTCCCGCCAATATTAAACTTCATTGTCTTAATTGTGTCTCTTTTGGTGTCACTTTCGGTTACAAATCAATCTTTATAAGATTATCAGGGTCGTATAATTATTTTCATCCTCTTCCTTTAGTGGTTAAGAAAGTATTTTATCTGACTCAAAAGCATTACTCACACCTATTCTTACACATTACAAAATACTTTCAGGCTCACAATTTTATATATTTTCAAGGAGACTTGGTGAATTTTATGATTCAAGAGATAGGATGGAAACCGGCTTCGTACTTGTCTGTTTCCAAAATGTGTTTTATTTATATGGTACGTTTGCACCTGGTGACGCAAGAATTATTTATGACAGTGAGAAACTCCTTCATTTGGAGGAAATGAAGGAAGCACTGTGTCTTTTTAATGTGCACTATATATTACAATATTTGTACCTATATTTATTAATAAAAGTAAGTTTTTATTTATGGCACACCATAAATAACAGGAACACATTGATTTAATTTCAATTTCTTATGGTGCATTAATTCATCCCATATTTTTGATAGCATTAAAGAATAATCTAAATAGTTTATTTTGCCTTAGTGAATAGAGAGGAGTTGATCTCAATAAACATGTGTAGAAACATTATATTTTTCTTCTAGTCAACGTGCGCTTATAAAACATGAGAATAATCTAATTAGCTATTTTACCTCGTTCTGTTCCTAGGAACTGAATTCCATTTCGTGATAGGGATTAAGCTAATAGTAGAGCTCAAATATATAAATCTCCATGGATAATTATTACAAATAGCTCAAAATTAGAAATATCATGGGGTAGGGAATATATTGACAATGAGTTTATTAGCCTCGTCAGAGAGAAAACTTATTTAAAAAACCAGTTATTCAATTTGCTATAGCTCAAATTCCGATTATTTGATCTCTTTTATTCGATAAACATGTTGGTATAATAGTGAGGGTAATTAGACCATGAGTAAAGATAATGTGCTTATAAAAACACTTGAATAACTAGGTCACACTATACATGTAAAAAATAAAAGGTTTGGAGTGTCACGCTGTTTAACTCTGGACAGTAAGAAAGATTACGTTGTACTTTTAACTTTAAAGTAAAATAAAATGACTATTTAAAACACAGATATTGTTTGAAATATTACTGTCTAATATGTAATCTTCCTAGATTAAAATACAATTACTTTGTAGAGTATTAATGGGTAAAGAAGCGAGTTCTTTTGATGATTATTTTCAATGAAATGTATAATTAGAAAATAAACGTAATCATGAAACAAGCTCCAAGCCAATAAATATATTTCAGTACTATCCACTTTATCTGCTCAGCATTAGTTAAAACAAATTCATCTTTGTTCCCTCTTCACCACGCTGATCCACTTGAGAGCGGATGAGTGTAAATATAATCGTATTTAAGAATGCTACCCTGTACCCATCATCCTTAATAAATACAAGTGACGCAGAGATAATAACCTAAAAGGTATAATAAGCCAAACGAGTTGGTACTCGTGTGTTTCAAGGTAGAGTGTCAAAGCATCATGGATCAAACGTGTGAGGGCATAATTCCAGTAGAGGGAGCAGTTTGTGTTTGTTCTGCGCGTGAGTTTCGGTAAAAGTGTGAATAAAACTTTTATATTGTGATTAGCTGGTTAAACTAATGATTTCTAATTCTTATTTGCCCAAGTGGCGGCAATGTATCAGTAAGTACTAGTGAAGCAAATCATTTTCTATCTACTTTCAGAGAAACTGTATCACATTTGGCTCTATAGCCAACTAAAAAACTACTATGGCCTAGCCAAAAATATTATAGGAATGTTTTTTTTAACTGTTAAGTTGACGACATCACATTTGGAATTAGATTTAAAAAAAATATATATATATATAAGAAGCTACCAGAATTATTACTTTATTACTTACTCTATGACATTATAAACTGGAGAGTTCGTTGCTGGACTGTTACCTGGTGGTTATACTCATTAATATTGTTTACTGTCCTTCTCACACACTGACACTGAGCAGGGAGTTGAACGTATTAATATTGTTTACTGACCTTCTCACACACTGACACTGAGCAGGGAGTTGAAAGTATTAATATTGTTTACTGTACTTCTCACACACTGACACTGAGCAGGGAGTTGAAATCATTAATCCCCAGCAATCAGGTCCGTAAACATAGCGGTATCGTTACAAGTATAATATATAGCACCTTTACTAATTATCTAGTATTGACTTGTGCTGCAAGAATAGCCTATTCTCTTCATTTGTGCTGATATAATTTTCTTGAAAACAGAAAAATATATTTGGGTACCTAGAAATGAACAAATCTTATCGCAGCACGACTCTACACCATTGACGTTGATTTCCTTGCTAGTCCTGATTTCGTTCTCCTAATAAGTGGTGCATATGGCAAACTATTCCTTGGTTTATGCTTATTTATTCTTCTCCAAACATTCACTAATACACCCATAAGATATACGTAGCATAATAAATACAATTCCTCCTACACCAATAGCTCTGGGCCACCCTGAGATTCTCTGACAATGTTTCTAGCAGTTACATTCTCGTATTATGTATATCGTACTTAGAACATGGGCATTGTAACAGATATGGCGTGAGGGAACGGCATTTTGATGTGCTAACACACTTTGATGGCCTGGAGCGGGAGGGATTTAACGAGTTTTTATAATTATATTGGCGTTGAAATACCTTTTAGAACTAATTTGATCAACAATATGGTAATGTTTTAAAGAGTAAGATGTTGAATAAACATTTTAAAAGCGATAAGACATCCTTCCCTTCCCTTTCTTTCTCTCCCTCTTTCTCTCTCTCTCTCTCTCTCTCTCTATATATATAATATAAGTTTATACTGTAAATATATATATATATAATATAAGGTTATACTGTTTTGCACCAGTTAGCGCACCGCACAATGATTTCACTAATCCTACACTATCAAGTTAGACAGTCATAAAAGTTGACGAGCTTCTCAGATCCAGGGATGGTTAATGAACTAATGGCACGAAATCTTACATCGTGGACGTTGGCTGATGGATTGACAAGAGGAGAGGTAGACATCCTTTCTCCCTGACCATGATCAACTTGCCCCCGAGTCAGCGGTTTCCACTAGTTTATACAGATCTCACGGCTACTTTGCTACAAGAATATTCTCGTTCACTTGAGTTATTACTAATACCTGACGTCCTAGATTAGTCGGTAGCGTGTATGCCTACTGAGCTAAAGGTCCCGGGCTCTTTTCCTGACATGCCCGATAAATGTCTCATAGATGAAATATGGGTATCCCCCGTCTTAGTAATGAATTAACAATTGGGGGCTGGATGTTGTGTCTGTTTTTTTTAACTTAGTTTACAAGTCGTGTGCTAATATAGTCAGTCGGTTCAGAAAGTGCACGTTAAATACTTAGATTAAAATCCTAAAAATACTATTAACTGGACGGATAGTATCATGTTTCCTTAGTCAGTTTCAGTGGTGATGAATTGAGTTATCGTAAGAGGGCTGAATCGCCCTACACTTTAGCCTAATAAAATATAAATATTGACAACACAACTATTGAAATAATATCAACTCCAGTGATTTTTAATGAATATGGAGAATTTCAAACAATTGCTTCACCTCATTCAAGATGTTTTACCAAGATATGCTACAGTCGAATTCCACAGTATATCTTAGAGAAAAGATATGAGACTTACTTTAACGTATTCATACGTCAATTCATGAGTGTTTTAATGGTTACATTTAATAGATTATACGGTATCCATGGTATAAATACGGTAATAAAACTCACTAGCAATGTTTTAAACACTAAACATGAGTTTTCGAAATATTACCCTTAAAGTAATAAAAGGTTTTTAAAGTATCCGTTCTCTAGCAACCTAATTTCAAGGTTGAGACAAGCGGGGGAAGGTTGGGGTAGCGGGTGGTAGTAAGAGTCGCCGTTGTCATAGTAACAGTGACGTAGGGGGATAACATGAGACCAATTCTTGATTTTCATACGATTGCTTTTCTCGTTCAGCTTGTGGGATATAGTTTTATCAGTGCCATTGCAAAAACTGTTTCATCTTCTTAATTGACGTGGATCTGCGTCTAATTATTTTTAAAATACAGATTATAGGTGTGGCTTTACCTTATCCCCAACTCCTTTTACAAAATTCAATGTTATATAACTCTTGCCTACTATTTATTTTCCTGCATTTAATAAGAGTGAGATAAAATTTTGTAGAAAATATGAAACGTGTCTCAGATACACGATTATAAATATCACAAATAACTATTAATTTTGTTAATATATTAGTATCTGGAGTAAAAGTTGCTATCAGATTTTGTGAAGTGTTAATTAATAATTCTTATGCCTGTAAAACTTATTTTGAGGCAATGGGTTAGCAAGATAGAATATAATTCTGTATCAATTTTTTAAATGAATACGGAAGCTTATTTTAGAACTTTTAAAAAGCTAAGAGACATGGGCTCTAATTTTTTGATATTATCTATAAGTAAAATAAACTTTATGAAATTTTCCATCAAAATGTATTACTTTTATTCTTCTGGATGAACATTTATTTGGCATCTGATGAACCTATGCATTGTTTTAAGAATTTTTTTAAATATTTTAATATGTTATATTATAATGTTTTTATTATATTGTTTTAGTTTGTCGTAATTAAAGTAGTAATATTTCTAATTTATCAATAATCTAAAGATATTTTTGGGCTCTAATTATTACATCTCATTTTTTAAAACTTTTAAACAACATGATATAAAATAGGATAATACATAAAATTAATTAAACCAGGGATCTTCGAGGAAAAGGTTGAGAATTCCTACTACTACAATTTTTTGAATTTTAGCAGCTACTAAAACTCAATTCGAACTTGAATTTTTGAATTCTCGCACACCTCTAATAACAATAATATTAATGAAAGAAATGATTTCAAATAGTTTTTTCACACTGAGCTGTTAATCATCCAGTTAAGATGTTGTGTGAAGTCTTGTAAAAATAAATTTTACTAAACCTCAAATACTGACTTTAAATTAACTTTTCTAAATAAATCCTTAAATCGTGAAATCTCTGTAGTTATAATACTATAAAACAAATTTAAAATAATTATGATGATAATATTCTATAGTAACTATTCATATTTTACTTTATATAAAATTGGTTCTGCCTGTTTGTTACGGTTTAGTGTGTTATAAATTACTTAAACTCAATTCCTTCATTGTCAATATAAACGCTTCTTACTACATATGTGTATAGTGATTTCTAAAATGTTATATAATAATGTGGTTTAGTAGGCTAGATCGAATCTAGTTAAAAATGAAATTCTACTACTAATTTTTTATTTTTTATTTATAATTTATATACTTCATTTTGTAAAAATCACATTTATAAGTAGTATAATTACTATCAAAAAGTATACTAGTAATTTATATATGATTAGGTATAATTACTAGCGTTAGATATTAACAATTATTATTTTTTTGCATATTTGGGCCACATTTTCTATATAAGGCATAAATATTAACCACTGGAATAAAAAATAAATAATAAACACTATGTTTATTAAAGAAGAAATACGTTCCAATTTTGGATGAACACGATTTAAAAGTGTTTTTTAAGCAAATAGCTTATTCAACTCTAAACTTCCACTTTGTATCAATATATGAATTATATCCATGGGAGGTCTAATATGAATAAATAATGTTATAAGGTTAGATTTTGAAAAAAGTATGTAGCCCCTGTGTGCTTCGTTCTATCTGTATGTATGAATATTATATTGCGAGCGTTTGTATGTCACAAGCTGTATATGAATATTAAAATTTTGCATATATTACATATAGTAAGTACATCAAGATATAGCATAAAATATTTATTAATTCTCTCTCCAAATGTGATAAAATATTTCCCATAAGCAATAGTAATATTATATATTAAAATTTTGTATTTTAAAATATGTTGTCTTAGTTCGAAAGAACCTCCTCGTTGTCTATATGGTATTTGGCGTCACATTCGAAGTAAGCTGTACAATCGAGGATGGGAAGATTGAGGTTCAAATCTTAGTCAGTGAACTGAAAAGGTTTTTTCCTAAAATATGTTATCCTCTCCCTCCACGCAAATGAGGGTGCTTTTCCTATAGAAATATCCTTCATCATCCCTTAAACCATTCACGTAATTAATAAATATGTGTATAGCCCGAACGGGTACAAAGATGGGGTGCTTGGAAAAAAAGTATGTAAATTTAACGACTTTGTCTACTTGGATATCTCGACGCCATTTTGCGAACCGGGCTGCATCTTAACTTGACGCACCTAAGCAGTCTAAGCACTATCACACTAAGACGGCAACATACGAAATAGAAAGAGAGGAAAGAAAATGAGAATTTCACCCTGGGAGGGCTCTTGTCTATGTGCTGATAAACATTCCCCTCTTCCTCTGACGAGTTTACATAGTCACTTTAATATTTGCATCTTGAAAACATTGATTTACTTTTTAATTTTACCTTGTTCTTGTTTCTTATTCTAGATAGACGTATGCTACCACGGACTTTTTTAATCTATGTCCTGGCAGAATGACTCCTACAGGCCATTTTTGTGACGAAACCAATTAGCTTAAGTATTAGAGGATTTATAAAAAGAATGCAATTATAAAAAAGAGTTAAAAATAAAAATAATAATTTTGTGATGATATAGAACTACTTTTAGAATTATTTAATAATTTATGGCTTTAGTTTCAACGTTATATATTTAAAAATCGTTGAGTAATACGTAAATTCATTAACATGGGAAATCCAAACTTGACCGGCCGTGACGTCACAGATAAGCAACGTCCTTAATAGGAGCTAAAAAAATGAAAATTTAAAGTAACTAGGTTGTAACTAGTATATAAAACTAGTTTACGATAGTTACTTGGACAATTTGTATTAAACTCAAATTTGTTGTAAATATATATAGGTACATAGTGATAATATGTTTGATATTAATGGTTTAACCATGTGTTATTAAGTAATATATATCATTGAGCTAAAATTGAAACTCTCTCCTAATGGGAATTAATAAATTATAAAATTTAATAATCTATCTAATTCAAAGAGGAAAATGTAAAAACATAATATTAAAAGTTCGAACGAAATATTTTGGACCCGCCATTTCTATTCTGTCGTACTTCTAATAAAAGCCTGTCAAATTTGACAAGTGAGGCTAATTGTTTGATTAAATTTTTGAACGTGACACAAAAATTAAATTATTATAAATTTGTTGCAGAGTTTTCTGGAACTCTAACCTTTTATTGTTCGAATATAAAATTCATATAATTTTTAATTTTCTACGTGAATAGTCATATGTGTACAAAGTTTGGTAAAAATTAGTCAGTTATTTCAAAAGTTAAAAGTAAAATCAACAGATAAAACAATGCATCAAAAACAAGTATTTGGCAGGGTAAATTATAACATATATTTATGAATCTTAGTTTTTCTTTTATTTTTTACTTTTTAATATCCCCGCTATAGATTGCAAATACATTTTATCCACAGAAAATATGTAATGTTAAGTTTAAAAAAAACAGGCTTGGTTTACTGAACGTAAATAATGTTATCTTAGATAAATGTTGTACAAAAATTAAGTCAAGCTGAATCTTTAAGTATTAGTACTTAAGAAAGCCATTTTTTTGTCAGCTAAGTTATTTGGGCTAGATCAAATAAGCTATTACAATTATACTACAAGATATGATATAATTTAGAATTTGTTTGTAACTATATTTTAAGTATTTCATACTAATTAACTTGTAAGGGAACAAAATATTAAATTTTTTTTTCAAAATTTTGGTTAGAAGTCATCCAGAAATTGGCAATATATTAAGGATTGCTATTATTTAACAAGTTGTTTGTAAGATAAAAGCGATGTAACTCAAATAATTATCCATGATATGTGGCTTCTATACTATATTGACACAGCAACTGTCAATCTACTCAAATTATAGAGAAAGGGCTAATGATTAGCTTACTTACTCTCTGGCATCAGGAACTTGAAAGTTCATTATTGCACTCACAAAAGTACGCCACCTCTCTCTATCTTGAGCTAATTCTAGCCAGTATATCTCATTACACCTTATTTATCTCAAATGTTATCCTCCTATCTGCGTCTGGGTTTTCCCAATGGTCTTTTCCCATTGGGTTTGCCAGTAAGAAACTTGAACGCGGTTCTAGATACTCCCATTCACGCTGCATAACCTGCCCACAGGAACCTGCAAGAGCTTTTTATTCTAACAATGTCTGATGATGAGTACAGTGAATATTGCTCATAATTATCCTTCTCCACTCTCCACTATCTTCATCCATTTTTGAACCAAATATCTTCCTAGGCACCTTGTTTTTGAACACCCAAAACTACCTTTCGTCAATTTAAGGTAAGAGGCCATGTTTCGTACCCATAGAGAACAACTGGTAAAATTATGGCTTTGTATATTCTGAGTTTTACATTCCTTGACAGCAGGGGAGACGCCAACCACTTAATGACCGAGTAGTAACAATCATTTCCCGACTGAATTATTTTCCTTATTTCCAATCTAATATTGTTATCGCAAGTTAAAATTGTTCCTAAACATTTGAATTCATTAACCCTATCAAATGATATGTTGTTTGCCGTAATATCTAAATGATTGTCCTTAATCTGTGTTCTCTAATGATTAGCTTACATAAAAGAATATAAATAATTTTCGATTGTTGCTTCTGGCCCAGCAATGTCTTAATAAGGAGGATTATTTTCGGGTATTCCGACTGTACCTGGGTGAGTAGAGATATGTTGGTGACGGGACTCCAGGGGGATAGCATATTATTATTATTATTATAATTATTATTATTATGGTTATTGTTATTATTATCATCATTATCATTATTATCATATTATTATTATTAATTATTATATTTATTATTATTACTATTATTATTATTAGCACCACGTCTTACTACACATTCGGGTTATACGCACTTACGCTAATGTGTAATGGTAGGGTTACTGTGAGATGAAATGGAAGACCTACAGTTTAACGTGGGATCCGAACCACGGTGGAGGCTTGGCATTCCACACTTTCAAAAGTTGTGTTTAATACACGTCTTGTCAGAGATGAAGGAAGGGTTTGGCAGTTAGATAAATCTGTGCCGAGACAAAGGAATTTTAATAAAGAAGTGAATTAACCGTGTGTGTTTAAAATGAAGTAAAATGTATGTTATATGTGTGTCGACAGTTTACAGAACAACCCAGTTTCCGCGTGTAACTTAATTCATATTACTATATTATTATTATTTATATTCTGGGTGTATGTTATTAGAATATAAGTTGGGTAGTTAATATCTGCTGCATATAACCTTGATTAATCTGAAAAAAAAAATTTTTTAATAGGCAGATATGTGATTTTCTGAGCTCAGTGCGAACAAATAGAAAATTTTGATTTTTTTTCATATTAAGGGTTTTAAAAGTAAAAGTAAACATAACATTAACTATACCACTTACTCGTCTTCATTGAAGCCATTTCTCCATGAACCAGAATTGCCTATTTCCCAATCGCCTACTAATTTTGAAGACATCTCTAAATTCAAGAGGAGAGTCAATGTGAGACTGACTGTATCAAGATCTGTGAATCTAGTCATATATCACAACATCTTCCAAAACCACAGCCAGGAGAGTAGACCTATTACCATTAAATCACTAAGAGCCACAACTGATAGAACAAAAATAGATAAAATTAATCATATATAATATATACTGTAATATAAAATGTAATATGTGGATTACACAAGCAAGTCTTTTTGGCTAAAGGTATTAAAATAGTTATATTTTGAATAAATGACTGGTTATGACTCTTATGGTATTTATACAAATTTATGGGATTGTATTTATTCATTAGGAGCGCAAATGAAAATATAAAAAAAAAGCTTTGTTACATTGATCACATGCATTTGCTCCGAAGGAACTTTACTTACTGAATAACTCTCTGCTTTAGTGAATTTGAAAGTTAATGGTCACCAGAACGCAAGATATTCATTCAACCCTATCCTGAGACACTTCCATCTAATCCATAACTTTACGTGCTAACACCTTCTTACTCCATTTTCAATTTATCCTCCTATCGATGTCTTGGCCTACCATGGGGTCTTGTATCAGTAGTTTTCCCAACATGAGTGTTGTATAAACTCTTACAATCACACATACGTACCATATAGCCACTCCACATTAGTCTGCGTGCCTTGATTACTCATTATATGTTTTGCACTTTATTATAAAAAAACTCTCAATTTATAATGTTGGTGCAAAGTGAGGGACCACACTTCACATCTTTAAATAACGAATAGGATTATTATTTTTTATATTTTCATTTTATTATTTCTAGGCAAAAGCTTACAAAGATAATTATTGCAAGAAATTCCTACAAGAATTATGTTACTAATCTTCACTTTAATTTAATATATATTCTTTAGGACAGTTCCCAATTAGTTTTATAAGTTAACTACTTCATAAAGCATATTTTTATAACATTACTACGTCCACTTGGAAAACAGGATTTCAACCAACATTCATGTACTTCTTTTATCCGTATTTAGTCTTAGACACATTTAAATTATTAGAAACATTTATGATGAGTTTAATATAACAGAACGATCAAGTATAAATTAACTCGTTCATCGGAATAACAATAGAATTGTGTAGTTACTATGTTATTATTGGTACTAATGGTAACATATCTTGAGCTATCAATTTAACAATAGACTGCCGGTGTCTAGGATCAAAGTTCAGATGTCAGCTGGGTATAATGGGGGTGTCATTCACCATTTAGTTTCACCATCCTCTCTTCTTTGTTGATGTATTTACTCAATATTATACAGTACACATTCTTAATAAATAAGTAAAGATATGTTGATAATATTGACAGACCAGTGGCGTAGAGCACGACAATGTGAGGTTCATCGAATTCAAACAAATACAAGTTCAAGAGAGAATAAATATTACTACGGCCTTAAAAACCATATAAACTATAAATGATTTTCCTAAAGTTTCACCAATAGCATACCCTTTTAGATTACATGATCTAACCTATGTACTCCTTCCATTTTCTCTTTAAACAAAATGAAACACATAACCTGTTATTTTATAATTTGATTTAATTTTGAGTGGTAAATTAAACAAATCTGCTAGAGAGGATAGGAAAAGCTTTTAAAAATGTAATTATTTAAAGTCTACGTAACTCCGGGGCCAGGTATTCCAGAAGAATTATTTAGGTTTGCCAGCAAACACAGGACGTTGATCATGGCTGATCCCAATGCTGCACATACTTATATCGACGACCACTTCCTCAATGGACATGGGGCTTTCTAAATAAATTAATTAAAGAGTTCCACATAAACAGATTAAACTGCCCGAGCCTGACATTCCTTAACCACATGGGACAAACACAATATACTGACCACGTGATATGTTTGTACTCCAAGTGAGATATAACAGTTTTGTTCACCCCAATCAAGCTACAAATAAAATGTCAACTTAGAACCCCAGAATCCCCAGTCACTTTACTATTCACTCTAAGGAATCTGTTATAAACTGAATGGGTGACTAACAGAAAACGAATCATGGCATCACTTGGTGACTCACTATAACTTAACTTATTTAATATTATCATGATTTTAGTAAACCTTTATAACAATGCTATTCAAGACTCTTCTGATGCATTCATTCCGTCAAAACAAGTTTACACCTGATATCATCTTTCCACCTCCACATTATTCAAATTATAGCTAGAAAAAACTTTAGCTACAAAATCAAAGGAAGCATAGCTCTGCCATCTAGACGCCGGGAAATATAATCAATGCCCGCATCAGATGCACCACAGCTCAATACAGAATGTAAAAATTGATGTGAACTTGTGAAGAACTAAGCTGTAAACTTTTGCACAATTAAAAAATACTTACAGACTGATACAGTAAGAAAGTATTCCTTCTCATGGACGGACAAATACCCCTGAAGACCTCAGAATAAAAGTTCACAAAGTTCGTTGACTGCCTTCAAGAATTCTACACAGGCGGTCCTTCAGACCCTGAGAACGACCAATACGCTATGAATACACGCTTTATGACGGATCTATATATCGCTCTTCAGACAATCCCCCACCTTACTGATCACCCAAAAACACTACACGTGACAATCCCTCCCCTCTGTCCAAGCCCCCAATGCAACTTGGGGTACCTTGAATGTGTGTACCTTGGGGTAGCCTGAATGTGTGTACCTTGGGGTAGCCTGAATGTGTGTACCTTGGTGTAGCCTGAATGTGTGTACCTTGGGATAGCCTGAATATGTGTACCTTGGGGTAGACTGAATGTGTGTACCTTGGGCTAGCATGAATATGTGTACCTTGGTGTAGCCTGAATATGTGTACCTTGGGGTAGACTGAATGTGTGTACCTTGGGGTAGCCTGAATGTGTGTATCTTGGGGTATCCTGAATATGTGTACCTTGGTGTAGCCTGAATATGTGTACCTTGGTGTAGCCTGAATGTGTGTACCTTGGAGTATCCTGAATGTGTATACCTTGGTGTAGCCTGAATGTGTGTACCTTGGGGTAGCCTGAATATGTGTACCTTGGTGTAGCCTGAATGTGTGTACCTTGGTGTAGCCTGAATATGTGTACCTTGGTGTAGCCTGAATATGTGAGTAGCCTGAATGTGTGTACCTTGGGGTAGCCTGAATGTGTGTACCTTGGTGTAGCCTGAATGTGTGTACCTTGGGGTAGCCTGAATGTGTGTACCTTGGTGTAGCCTGAATATGTGTACCTTGGGGTAGCCTGAATATGTGTACCTTGGGTTAGCCTGAATGTGTGTACCTTGGGGTATCCTGAATATGTGTATCTTGGTGTAGACTGAATGTGTGTACCTTGGGGTAGACTGAATGTGTGTACCTTGGGGTATCCTGAATGTGTGTACCTTGGGGTAGACTGAATGTGTGTACCTTGGGGTATCCTGAATATGTGTACCTTGGTGTAGCCTGAATATGTGTACCTTGGGGTATCCTGAATATGTGTACCTTGGGGTAGCCTGAATGTGTGTACCTTGGGGTATCCTGAATATGTGTACCTTGGTGTAGCCTGAATATGTGTACCTTGGTGTAGCCTGAATGTGTGTACCTTGGGGTATCCTGAATGTGTGTACCTTGGGGTAGCCTGAATATGTGTATCTTGGTGTAGACTGAATATGTGTACCTTGGTGTAGCCTGAATGTGTGTACCTTAAGGTAGCCTGAATGTGTGTACCTTGGGGTATCCTGAATATGTGTACCTTGGTGTAGACTGAATGTGTGTACCTTGGGGTATCCTGAATATGTGTACCTTGGTGTAGCCTGAATATGTGTACCTTGGGGTAGCCTGAATGTGTGTACCTTGGGGTATCCTGAATATGTGTACCTTGGTGTAGCCTGAATATGTAGTATCTTGGTGTAGCCTGAATGTGTGTACCTTGGGGTATCCTGAATGTGTGTACCTTGGGGTAGCCTGAATGTGTGTACCTTGGGGTATCCTGAATATGTGTACCTTGGGGTAGCCTGAATGTGTGAACCTTGGGGTAGCCTGAATGTGTGTACCTTGGGGTAGCCTGAATATGTGTACCTTGGGTAAAAAGCTTGGCTAAGGACTTGATTTTTGGGGGTTCAAACTAGGCTGGTGTTGATGGATATTTCTTGAGCGTTAAAAATTCGTAGCACAACTTTCTTCTAGGCAGAAATTAATCCGTCGGTCCTATGTCAATTGTGGCATGTAAAAGAACCCTGGAAGGTTTGTAAAAATACCCTTATTGGCAAATTTGGTAGGCCCTTTTGAGCTAGCTCTTAGAATTTGTCGTGTGCTTATATAATCAGTTGGTTTAGAAAGTGAACGTTAAATACAGATTAAACCAGGATGCTATACAATATCTAGAATAAAAAACAAGAATAAATATTAATTCAAATAGTTCAAGTTTTTAACTATTATCTAAAAAAGATGTCTATGAATCATTTTATGTTCCAAATAAACAATCATTTGTGTGTAACAGTAATAATATTTATTCACACCATTTCAGGAGAGTAATTTAATTACTAAATATATGCTGTAGAATATAAAAAAGTTTTTAAAATGCTCTCAATTTCATTTTACTAGTAGGTTATTTACCGGGCGGTAACTCAAGTTCAGATGAAAATAGATAAAAAATAAGAGATTGCACGTACAATATATTCGCTTTAAAGATTGAACGTGTTCTTTCCGCTATCATAAATATTATATGTATCTTTAATGTGTGTCTGTTAATCTGGAAAAGTGTATGGAAGCAAATATTATAACCAAAGAAGTAGGAAGCTCAAAGACTGATAATATTATTTAACGATCCTGTGTGCGTGATAATAAATAATATCGAGTACTGAGATATATATTGAATAGGATAATAAGCGTATACCCCGAACGGGAATAAGATAATCTATATATATTTATAACTTACATGATCTACAGGAATAAACAAGTACATACATTTATCGATTATTAATAGTGTGCTTTTAAACAATGTTTGTAAATACACGTAAATTAGTGCACTTAAAGCAAAATCAACGAATTCCTATAACCAGGTAGAAAAATACATTTGAAAAGACATAGTGTTACAAATTTTAATTTTTTGACATAATTCACGAATGTATAGTTTAGCTAACTAACGTTATAGTCTATAATTGTTCTATAATTTAAATACTTTCTAGAATCATTTAGAATGTAATACAAAACTGACACCTAATTCCATTTTGAATAGATAAACTGGTGTGAATGTTCTGAATGTGATGAGTTTGTGCAGTCACTGGTGAATCTACAAAGCCACTAGCTCATTTGGGGAATGTAAAAAGTATATTTACTACTTTACACAGGCTACTCAAAAAACGTTTAGCAAAATCACAGGTGAGTTTATAATTCAACCATCAGCCACTAGTGAATGTTGCTAAGTCACATCATTATTAGATTTGGTTGGGTTAGTTTAGTTAAGACTAGGTTAGTTTGGATATGTGGTCTATAATTTAGTAAACATACACTAGGTTTTATTATCAAATCACCGGTGAATGTAGATAATACCGTTAGAATAACATACGTTCACAATACTGCGTTGAGAAATGTATAAAATCATAGGTAAATAAAGTAAATCCTAGTGTTTGTTAAAAATATCATTGCTCTCGGTGATTCTATACGTTCACCGGTAATTTCATAAAACAACCAAATCAGCATATTAACAGTAACAAATATATTGAGATACGCCCTTACGTAATTGAAACTCAATTGGTTGAACCTTACCTCCATTTCGTTAATGTACCAGCGCAATCTTGCCGGAGGATACGACCTTCCTGAAGTGCAATTCAGGTTAATAACGTCCCCAATCTGATAGGCTCGCTCTTCTCCTGTGATTTCAGGACCGTCTTGTGGCAGTGCTGTCAACAAACGAGACAAACACAAATTACTCACTTATTTTGATGTCAGGTACAGTTTTATATCAAGTGGTGAGTAGACCTAGGCCCCTGAAAAATATAAAGTATTCAGACTGGCTAAGAGTTGAGTGGTTCAATGAAATATGGCATTTTAGCAAGTTATTATAATGAACGTCAGGAAACGTTCGGGCAGCCATGAACGTAGATCAACGCCCACGCCAGGGACATCCGATGGCACTACCCTTAACTAAAAAGATTGCGTGATTGACGTCAAGGCAATCTGCGGGGAGTTCCCTTAGTAATTTCAGTTTTCTCATGTTCATTCATTTTAATGTGGCCGTTGGTTGAATGCTCTGCTCGTGGCACTTTCGTAATTCAGGTATTCATTTGTAGTGTCTAAATTTGATTGCAAAATAGTATATGGGAAAGTGTCCATCGAATTTTTAATATTGTGCTGAGCTAGTTTTACTTACAAGATATAACGGAGAAATGTCGCTATCATTGTATAATGTGAAGAAGCTGAAGATAAAAAGTCACAGTGGAGGTGATGTTTTTCGTCCCATTTTTGGGAGTCCAGCAGAATTAAGTTCTCACGTTCTACTAACATTTGAAGATATTATGAAGCACTTTAGGTTGGTGGGAAATGAATTAAAAAATAATACAAAATCGGACCCACCTGTAGGGGCGATAGCGGTTTATGTGGTTGAAAGGTTTAAATAATTTGGGAGGCAGCTTTAATTCCAACAGTTTCTAGGGAAAGAATAGTCAAAATGATTAGATCATATAATGATAAATACAAGAGCATGAAGAAATTTGTCGCTAAGAAACAAACGGAAAAGATGAAGTCCAAATTACAAAATTTCCAATCTGAAGCAAAACAGCATATGTTTGATATTTGTTCTTGCAAGTGCGAATCTCTCAACGGATGTAAATGCCCACGTGAAAGGAAAGTTACAGACTTGGAAAGACTGTTTCTTGAGGATCAGAGAACTTCAAGGAAAATGACGATAAGCCCAGTTGATATGACGACAACACAGAAACTTAGGAAATGAACGTACAGGTTTGAATGTGAAAGGAAAGGTTCAGAAAACGGAAGAAAAGTGAAAACGCAACCACATCTGTTTCATGTGAAGATTTGAAGTTATCTCACTCTTCTGATCTTGTTGATGAGCAACAGTCTCAGGATATTACTGATAAACCTTCAACCTCATCGCAATCGAATATAAGTGGTAAATTTATACCATGAACAACCTACCTTCTAGCCCTAGCTAGAGCCTGCGTCAGAATGGGAGTGTCCGACAGAGCTGCGGCAACATTAGCAAGTGCACTTCTTGAAGACTTAGGAGTTGTGACACATGACGACATGTCCAATGTTATAGACGGGCATAAGATAATAAGGGAAAGAAAAGAAATATCGCATGGAACGCCTAGTCCAAGATTTCAAATTATTTGACACCAATAACTTGAAAGGGCCATATTTTAATGGTTGAAAAGATCAGACCTTAACTCAGAAGAACATTGAGAAACGGTGCATCAGCAAAGAGTGCTTGAAGAACACGTGACATTAATAGAATAACCTGGCTTCAAATATGCAGGGCACGTGTCACCAATAACCTATTCAACTAAAGACATTATTGAACGTATAACAAAATGTTGCAAAGAACGTAATATTGATTTCACTACACTGTTAGCATTAGGATATGAAGGAAAACAAGGGTGGTTTTTTCCACCATATAGAACTATTTTGTAATAAATCCTTAAATTGGTTCGTGTGCCAGCTTCATGGTAATGAGCTACTACTTAGGCATCTAATGCAGCAATTGGATAGCGATACAACTGGCCCTATAACTTATTATGGTCAAATTGGAAAACAGCTTCAGAATTGTGAACTTTTGCCTGTTGTGAACTTTAAGAAAATTGAGACCGCAGTTCCTTCTGCAGACAAAACTGATCTGAGCACAGACCAGAGATAATTGCGAGATACATGCACTGCAGTGACAAATGGTGTGTGTCCTGAGAATTTGTTTCACAAAAATCCTGTGAATCTTTCTCATGCCCTCTGGTTGACAAAAGCTAATCGAATCTTACGTGTTTACATTGGTACACAGGATCCCTCTAATGAACTACAATCTTTGGCTGAGTTTATCATGAAGGTTTACGCACCTGCGTGGCTCAGAATCAAATCGATTCTCAATTGTACAAATGGACCACGAAACCATTGGAAAACAATTCAAGCTTCACGATATCTTACAGACAATCTGAAGCTAGTTGTGGATAGCGTCATCCAAAGAAATGGCTACTTTGGTCATCCTGAAACAATAATCCTTGCAATGCTTGTCGACCCAGACCATAATGTGCGAGAACTTTCCCTCCACAGGATTTTGAGAGCAAGGAAAGAAACGGGACCAGGAGTTCGTGTGTTCCAAATTCCTGAACTTAACTTTAAAACTAGATCTTACTCGAATCTCATAGACTGGCAGAATTGACAACTAATGGAACCTCAGATTACCATTCACTTGTCGAACGAAGAAATAGTGCAACTGATAAAGTCTGGCGAATGTCCTGTGATGGCATTGGGAAACATAAACTTCCCGTGCCACACACTCAATGTGTTGAAATAGGAGTATATCTGACAACATAAGCTTCCCTTGAAGTCATCGAAGAGACCAAGCGTGATGGATACATCAGATCCAGAATGGAGTCAAGGCATGTCATTCCATCGTTTGAAACAAAAAACCAGTATAGAGTGAAAAATATGAAAACAAGTTAATGAAATGCACTAAATGCATATTTGCAACTCGAAACACTCTTATTTCTACAAAGTCTGTGTATTGCGTGAGTAATAAGATTTATTGTTTAATGTTCATAATTTTTATTTACGTATATTTAAATTTTGTAAAATAAATGTTTAAGGCTTCCAAAAATAAATGTTTAAGAAAATGTTTTTCATTTCTTACTAAATTTCGACCCCTAGGTTTTCTACATTATTGCCTAATTTCGCATATTTAGACCTCAAAGTGGAACCGGAAGATATTTATTGATTACGCTACAATTTTGCACTCGGGTTTCTTATAGACTCCTCCGACTTATCCGCGTTAACAGGAAGAAAAAATCTGAGACTAAAAAAGTCACAGAAATGTGAAAATTTACATAATTTTCGGCTAATTTCGCATATTTAGAACACAAAATGGAACCGAAAAATTTGTGTTGATTAATCTGAAATTTTGTACTTATGTTTCTGAAACCATTCCACTACTTTTCCACGCTAGCGGGAAAGGAATTTGGAAAAAAAAAATATATATGCTTAGCCCTATTATGTATTTATGTATGTATGTTGTGTATGTATGTATGTATGTTATGTGTCTATGTGTGTATGTATGTATGTATGTATGTATGTATGTATGTATGTATGTATGTATGTATGTATGTATGTATGTATGTATGTATGTATGTATGTATTTATGT
>CABFWO010001335.1:153794-183342 GCA_902155825.1 Timema genevievae
CCCCCCCCACAACTGATGTGACATTACAACTGCTCCTATATAGAAATACACAGTGCACACTATTCTCTACAGTTGATGACTTGAATTATTGTTCACGTGTCATGCGTTTATATTATATATAACTTGCCTTCTCAGGTCTAGTAGCATTTCTTAAGTACAAAGCTACCTGTGTTTTTTATGCTTCAAAGCAGAAACTTCCTTTTTTTTCATATAGGATAGAGGAATGTAATTTAGTTTTATGTAAGATTACCTATTGTGAAGTTAGGCCGATGTTTATAACAGAATGCTTTGTTTTTGATGAGAAAGTATCTGAAGTTTTTACGCGATCCATTGTTTAAAAGAGAAAAAAAAGGTGGGTGTATAAGAAATGTACTTGAATAATTAAGCTCAAATTCTTCAGTTTTTTATTTTCATTATATACAAGGCACTTTTTTTTTTAAAGCTCGAAATTTAATGTCCTAAATTAGCAAATAATATGATATTTTTTATTTTTGTAAAATTCCCTGTAATTTGCCAGTTTTTCAGGTGAGTGGCAATCCTGCTTCTAGCCTTTGTGTGCCTCTTTGTAAACTTAATTATAAAAATAAAGAACCTGTGTCAACGTTCTGGATTCCCAAAGACAAGTTTTGTTGGGAAAAAAATAATCAAACACTTGTGTTGATTTATAAATATTATAGGATTAAAAATTTTAATGTGTATTTTTAGGTAAATTTCAGACGTTGAACGAATTTGAATTATTACAATATCGCCAAATAAGTGGTAACGTATACCATTTTACATTTAATTAAGTTTTGGAGCTGAGATGGAATTAAATATTTATAGCTTTGTAAATATTGAAAAATACTGGAAAATATAGCCCCATACGATAGT
This sequence comes from Timema genevievae, assembly GCA_902155825.1. Taxonomy (NCBI): domain Eukaryota; kingdom Metazoa; phylum Arthropoda; class Insecta; order Phasmatodea; family Timematidae; genus Timema; species Timema genevievae. The sequence goes on from CABFWO010001335.1 coordinate 154,665, forward strand.
TGTACATTTCTAAATATTCTACTAGATAATTAGAATAAATTGAAAAAAATATTTTCTAAGATACCTATAAAATTTCTTAAAAAATAAGTTAATCAATTTAATAATTATTTTTTCTAAAGTTTGGAATATAGTAACGTATGATTTAATCATAATTAAATAAAGATTGTTTGAATTTAAATAAATCAATGCTTATAATGACTTCAGCTAATTGAATAAATACATTTATATGCTTTAAATATTTTGAAAAGTATTTATTTGCATATATTACCATCGCCGAACAAGATGAAAAAAAAAAAAAAAAAGGCATTGAATAGCAACACAATATTTTACTATGTTAAATTTTGTTATTATTATTGAAGTACCTGCTTCGGTGGCCACATGGTTTAGGCGTCACTCTGTATTAGACTAGACGGCCGGTGACAAAGAGATCGAAATTCGGATCCCATTCGGGTGTACTGAAGGTTGTTTTTACAAAATGGCTATCCACTCATCTTCCACAAAAATGTGAGTACACTTCTTATGAATTCAACCTTCCTCGTACCTGGCTTATTAGAGTAGTTATTACATATGCGTGTAACCTGAACAGGTAGTAAGAGGTGGTGATGTATTTTTTTAAAAATTGTAATATAAGACAATTCGTTGGGAATAGATAAGAGCAGAGGTAGGCAAGCCTGTTATTCTTGTGACGTCACTAAACCAAGTTCAAGGCTCTGAGAAACTAGCAGTCTTTGAAATTATATTGATATTTGTATAAAGTTAGCGCAGACCATTTAATCCAAGGCGTAGCAGGCTTATATTGATCGATAACACTCTGCACGATACACATATTTAAAGATACCACATATTTAAAAAAAAAAGCAAGGTAAATCTGCTACCTTCCAGAGTATACTTTAATTTGATGTATGCGGAGTGAGTAAAAGAAATTAATATTAGATCAAACATGTTTTAACTTTGTAAGTTTACAATCCAATTTTCTTAATGTTCCTTTATTAATAGGATTAATACTGAGCTATCACTTTTAAATAATAAATAAATGTTAAACACATTTAAAATTATATTTTACTCAACATTAACATTCACAAAAATCAAAAACACAATTTCTTAAGTCTGTAAAATAATATTTAGTTTATATTTCACTAATATATTCTCATTTACTTTGCAAATCGCTATTTATTGCTCTTGTTTATTACTTACTTTGGTGGGATTATTTACGGTGTTTGGTTGGTAGATATTAAATAAGCTAATCTATGCACGATTCCTATTATGAAAAAACTGAGACTTAAAGTGCTTTTTACTGTTAAAAATGCTACACTAGTCTCTAATTAAATGTTTGAGTTGGGAAAGTTTAATATATTAAACACCTTTCATTCATAAAATACTCATCAGCAAGAATTGATGAAGAAGATATTATTTTAATCAAATACCAAATCAAAGTAGTGGAGTATATGTTTATAAAGCCACTATTAATGTTTAAATTTATGCTACACTTTAAGAGGAAGTATAAATAATAAGTCTTGTGAATAAACCTCTATGATGTACTGTATTTTTTTAAAATACACATATTTCCTATAAATAAACTATTTGGGCAAAAATATGCAGAATTGTGAAGGCTAGAAAATGAGAATATTAAAAAATTTTTTAACAAAAATGGAAATGTGATTATGTATATAAGATAAAATAGAATAGAATACAAATAAAATTGAAATTGAAGAATAACATGAAGATAAATGAATTCATTTTTTACAAAGTAAAATATTACACCATTAAAGATAAGAAATTATATGAACATGTACGTAAATATAAATAAAGAAAATACAATTGAGAGAGAGATAGTATAGGAGTATAAAAGACGTAATATATCTAAATAAAAATATAGTATAGTCATAAAAATTATATATTTAATGTGGACAAGATACTCTATATACATTAAACTGTATATTATGAATTACTTTAAATTGAAATAATAATCTTAGTTTAAACAAATAGGGCTATTTATAACTTATAATGATTTATAATCGAATAATTTTCATATACAAAATAAAGGTTTGTGAGAATTAATCATTTAAAGTTCAAAAAGAAGCTCAAGTGATGACCTAAATAGTTATAATCAAACAGAATAAAATGAATATGTTTTCTTATGGTTACCAGAAAATATAATATTTCTTCTGAGCTTTTCATATACCCTTATGATCAACACAACATAACATTTCTGAGAATTTACTAATTATATTTTCATATGTAGATTTCAGTTAGATATTAATATTAGTCACACTCCCAATTGCGATCTTGAACCTAATCCAAATTATAAAATATTAGTTATTCATCTCCCTACCCATAAAAATAACTAGGATAAAATAAATAAGTACTTTATAATGTTAAGGAGCTGGTCAACACTCGTTAACCCATAAAAACAAGTTATTACAAAATAAAAGATTGTGACAAAACCGTTCTATGGATTTGAAATCGGTTTTCACCAATGAAAAGATATGTATAGTATCTAGAAAGAAGAAAATGTATAAATTTTACTAATCATACTAATTAAACTATACAATGAAAACCATTACATTTTCAGCCTCGCACTATTTTGCTTAAAATGACTTCATTAAATTAAATATTCAAAATTGAATTTTACAATATAGAGTAGAACTATTTTTACTTCAATTTTCTTAAATAAAATTTTTTATTTAGGGTTTATTATTTTTGTATATATATTTTTAATGAATAATTACTCAAACTAGTATTAATGTTGGAAAACGAAGAAATCACATTGCTAGATAATATTTTTCTCCTTGTTTTGTTTATAATTTATTAGTTTAATACTAATCTTTAAAAGGTTAGAGCTGGGTTGTCAGGCCAGTGCACTTATTGTTCCTCTCCTCTCTCTCTCTTTACTTAGTTCAACTCCCACCCCTTTTGAAAGGTAGTAGGTATTGTAGTTTATGTTGAGGCCTAAAGTTGACACTAGGTGCAGGAAAATACTTATTGATTCAAGCAAATTTTTAAAATGTATGCGTTGCGCGTGGTGGGCACATAAATGAATATTAATTTTTAGCTCATTTATTTAAAAAGTTTTTATATTTTCTAATCACTTCATCTTACTAATTGTTCACATTGAATAAATAGTGCACATTATTGTATTCAAAAACAAATTAACATATAATCTGAACCCGAAGATATGGATGAACATTAGTAAGTAATAGGAAATCTAACCGTGGTTCGGATTCCACGTTAAACTGTAGGTCCTCCATTTCATCTCACAATCACCCTACCATTGCACATTAGCGTAAGTGCGTATAACCCGAATGGGTAGTAAGACGCGGTGCTAATAATAATAATAATAATAATAATAATAATAATAATATAATAATAGGAAATCTACATAATTGAATACAGAGCTATTTTTGTATTTAAACTATTTAATTTTACTGTATTAACATTATTTAGAATAGAATTGATTAAAAATATTAGCCTTTTTACTTTCTCATAGGCTAAAGAAATCATGGTAATCATGGAAATTTTCGGCCTCAAAATTATGATGGCTCTAACGTTTTGTGTGGTCCCAAATTTTTTTTTTTTAAAAAGTGGATCTTACATATATATATTTTTCCATTTGACTTGTAAAACTTTTGAGGCACAATAATACGAATTTACAAAGTAAAACTAATGAAACTTAATCAATTTACATACGTGAAATTTAGATTAGTTAAACAAATACAAGCTTGAGTTGTGAAGACGGGTTTAGAGATGATCATAAATATACATAGACCCCTATCTTTAAATAAAAGTAGTTTACATTACATTATGTTGTAAGCAGCACTCAGAAATAAAAAATGTATACATTTTACAATCAGCCCTATTTAATTACTAATATGAAAATCTATATGGATACACATTAAATGGAGAGAAATATATTTTTAAAGAAACAAAAAAAAATATTTTTCGTGATATAGTGTACTACATACGATATGAAATTATTTCTTTTCGCACTGTGTCTTACTACCCATTCGGGTATTATGCTTATGTACTAATTACGATCATAGTTTTAGGGTTTAGAAAGGTTATATTTATATGAAGTGTACTCGGATTTGCGAGGAGGTAGAGTGGGAAACCATTTTGAAATAACCCTTCAGTACACTCAACCGAGATACTAACCTAGATCTCCCCGTCATCGTCAGTCAGACTATTGCGAGAGTAGCACCTTAGACCATGCGGCCACAGAAGTGGGTGACATGAAATTAAATGTGTCACTTGAACATTTCACCAATAGTAACTTCTATTATTTTTTTAGGTACAGGTAATTATTAAAATAAAATAAACATAACAATGAAATTAAAATAAATACATGAGATATTATAGTAAATAAATAGTACGAAACAAGTGCACAAACTTTATCATATTGTGTAAGTATAGCTTCAAAAATAGTTTACAGAATTTAAAAAAATAGGTTTTGAGTAAACTATTTATCCTTAGGTATGTTTTCCTCATCAAACAAGCAAATCACGTTATTCACAATAAACACTCTTTATTAATAAATGTTAAGCCAAATTGTTCAAAAATGACTATTAAATAAAATTTAAATTCCCAAAAATAAATTATTTGTAAACCACCCTAAAATTAATTGCAATCATGTTATCATGAAAAACTAATAATTTGAATTCAATCTTCCAGATTAATTTCAAAAAGATTTAAATTGTATATAATACATCGTACATCTACCCTTAAATTAATTTATTTTAGATAAATAAAGATACATTAGTAATGATAATGTAATAGTCCATGGTTTTTAGTTTAACCTAATAATTAGAGCCAGTTTCAAAAAATCTAACGTTACACAACTCAGTAATTAGTTAACTACTATAATTAATTTTATTTTAGATAAACAAATATATACTTACTATTTATGATGCAAAAAGCTTAACAATGACCCAATTTGAGCCAAATTACTAAAGCCATCTTTTAAATTATCAATATTACGAAAATAAAAGTCATCAGTAAACTATTAGCAGAATTTCTCCCCCAAAACAAGTATACATCTTTATATGTCATCCTCATGAGTAATGAGGTGGACTGGATAGCACCAGCTCAAGATAAGAATAGGTGGCGTACTTTAGTAAGTAAGGCAATGAACTCTTGAGTTCCTAATAATACCATAGACTAAGTAAGTATTAGAAAGTAATAAACATTACTTAGCCATGTTTAAAAAAATTATTTTATCAGGATTAAAATAATTTTGTTTATTTTGCTATTCAATAGCAAAAGTTTAGTAACCTGAACGGATAATAATACTCGGTGATAAAACGAATACCAATATGAAAAGTTTATTGATAAATATTTTGTATGAAATATGAGTAGTAATTTTTTCTCATTCACAGATAACACTACTTTAAATAATGATTGTGAAGTATTTTCAATTCTTTTAGCATTATTTTGCTCTTTTAGTTTTTAATCCTGTCTATTACCGACCTATGTCAATATTACCCAACCTAACAAAGCAAAACTTCTAGTTTGTAGATGCATGAAAGGTTAGGCGTCACTCTCGCAAGAGACTGAACTTCCGATGACGGGGCGATTGGGGTTTTAATTCCAGGCATAGCTTCTTTCGTATTTTTTATAAATATCTTGTATACTTTAATTTATTCATAACTTACTGTTGATACAGTTGATAGCTTATATATTCGAGTGACCCAAGATGTTACAAAGACATATTCCTAGGCCTAAACTCCAATTTTGGAATCTATGTGTAGGTCTATATTTCCCTTCTCTCTCTTGCCCCCATGTCCTAGGACCTGTCCGGGCTGTACACACTTGTAATTAATACTCAAAGGATGTGTTTTGTGAAGGTAAAGTTTAGAGAAAGTGTACTTATATATGTGTGGAGGAAGAGTGATAATCCGTTTGGGAAAAGACACTCATTAAATCCTCCCGGGATTCAAATGCGGACCTTGTTGTTAACAGCAAAACCTATTACAGGTATTTGACGTTCAGTGAGTTCCTAATGATGCGTATGATAAGTCCCCCTATAACATGTTTTAATATATTTTAAATTAAACCAATATGTATTTTCAGATGACATTCTGATGGGGCGATTGTGTAAGGATAGAAAAATTACGAACAATCAGGGATTTGAACCATGGTTATTCAGCTCTACTCACTAACTTCTGTACCTATTGAACTATCCGAGATCTCCTTGTCATTTCCATAGCCCAAATAAACCTCTAAGCATAGTGGTGTGGATACAAACACTCAAGTAGACCCTAATTATTCAGAAAACAATAATTTAGGTATCTGGTGACCTGGCGGTCTAGATTCATCTAATTGCCAAACCCTTCCTTCACCTCTGACAATAAGTTGTATTAGTCATAACTTGTGAATGAGTGGAATGCCAGGCCTCCACCGTGGTTCGGATTCCACGTTAAACTGTAGGTCCTCCATTTCATCTCACAATCACCCTACCATTACACATTTGTGTAAGTGCGTATAACCCGAACGGGTAGTAAGACGTGGTGCTAATAGTAATAATAATACAGATATTCATTAGTGTAATTTGCGTTTTTGATTGTATTTTCATTATACTAATATTACCAATGTACAGTTGTTATTTTTCATTATGGGTCGTAAAACATATTTTAGTAATGAAAAAATGAAAATATTTGTGTGATTATTATTATTATTATTGATCTAATAAAAAATTTTTTAGAATAAATCAACATTAGCCTACTCTATCATGTTTTAATGTAAAAATGTATTCATACTAATAAAATTGTATTACTATTAAATAGTAAATAAAATGTTATTAATAATAATTATTATTGACATAATTATTAATTTTGTAATTTAATAAATATTCATAGTTCTGGCATGGTATAGATTCAAGGAGACTTTAGGCTATCACTTTATTATATATTTATTCTTAGCACCGCGTCCTAGTAATATAATTTTTTCTATTGTGTTTTTGTCTTATCTATACCCATTCAAATGCACTAATAGGGTATAGGAAATCGTAAGGTAAAATTTAGAGACATTGTAACCAAATTTTCGGGGAGGTAGAGTGAGAAACATAAAAAAACACTCTTTGTAGACACACACCTTGCCAAGATTAATTTCAATGAAAGACCAAACCAGTTTACAAATGCATTGCCTTTTATTTGTGACAATCTTAGGTACTCTCCACTCTCCTCTCTCGTCAAGGCTAAGTACAAGTATATACTCTACACCCCACCCTGCTCCCAGCAATACAGAGGTGATTGCTACCTGCTATAAAGGTTTCAGTTGATTATAGCTTTGTTTTGTTTGCTTGCTAGCTCAGTCTCACTCTTTAGATGGGTTAAGGGAAGGGGGGTTGGTTCTAAAGGGCTAGTGTTGATAGTTCTGGCAACACTGTGGGCTGACTGAGCCGCCGAAGACAAAGTATAACGCATTTGGTTTCTTCTGATACCGTCAATTAGGGGCTGGCGCTGTTTGCGACTCTTCACTTCCAACGACCATTGATCAGGCCCTTAAAAAAAAATCTAATGCTCACACATATACAATTTACTATGTTGAATCACTTGAATTCTATTCGCAAATATCAAAGGGAATTTTCAATTTGATTCCACTAGAGCAAAATAAGTTTTTGTTAGTAAAATAAACCAATATCTGCCAGTAACAACGTTCTAAAATTCAGTAGTGTGTTTATCCTACCAACATAAAACGTTGAAACTGTCCGCATCAAATAAACAAATTACCAGTATGTATTGGCTATTTTTAGGGACCTTTTTAAAAAGAGGATTTGTTTATAGCTACTAAAATCTACTCACAATGGTGTGCTATATAAAACGTTTGGGGAGAAATTGAATCAATACATAGCAATACAAGATTGAGTGAAGAGAATTGTAGCTCATTATAGAGGCAACCTTAGTCAGGATAAAAAGATATTTCTTCAACTGAGAGAATTTTGGCATATTTTGGAGTATTCTTTCCACAGGACCAGTCTAAACTAGGTGTATAGTTAGATGTCTACTTAGATAGTCAACCATTGATATTATTATTAAAAAGATTGCGTGAAAAAGGAAAATTTGAGCTAGATTGAAAGCGTGGTAGTCCTTCAATAAAATTCCCAGCTCCTTAACTCAGTTAGTAACGTGTCTTTCTACATAACTTAAGGTTCTGGGTTGTATTCCCAACAAAACCAAAATAATTATTATTAGTTAAATAAAGATTAATTTTGTCTTAGTGGTGAATTAGCCTCTGTAATGCGGCTGAGTTATTTCATATGTAATATATATATATATATATATATATGAACAGTTGAATTAGATAATGAACTTTTAATGTCACTAATTTGTAAATAATCTTCAACTCTTATTACATAATTAATGTGAATTGGCTGTTAATGTGGACAAGGTGATGATTACAGCACAGCAATCATTTTACAAATCATCCTTAGTTCCAATACAAATAAAACGATTCGTTTCTATGAATAGTTCTTTGAGATAGAATATATTTATTATTTAAGATTTATTTGAACCCCAGTTTATTTATTACTCACCCAGCAAGATTTGAATCTCAACTTTCCTATCATTTGTAAACTTTACAAAATTGATGCCTTAATTCTTGTGCCCATAGAAGCCAATTTCACTCTCTTCATCATAATTATATTTTAGGTGAAATAGTTTAAATTATGGATAGCTATTACTTTCCAGTGAGAATACAAATATATTTTTAAATAAGTAAAACCTTGTAAACACTAATCCATTCCAGTAAAGTTTTAATCAGTTTACATAACCTATATTTCACGAAGAACGTGCTCAAGTGAAAAGTTTGTTTGGATTGCAATCTTGTGTACTTCCTCAGTTGGGGGTTAGGCAGTGTCTAGACACAACGTTAGCTTTGCACACACGTACAGACAGGTCTCGTGAATATCATTATGGGCTTAATTCACCTCCCTGATTGAAAACCCGTCATGTGATCCCGATAGCAAACCTCGTCACAATGGCGATAAGCGCCCGCAGGAAATACACTTCATTTATATACATTTCTAAAAATAAAGCTTCAGAACCAAATAAACACGCGGCCACTGTTTTTATAATCAATCACAAGCTGAATAGTTTGGATGTACTAGTCTTGGAACATATATAAATATTTAATTTTTAATATTTTACAATGATATTTATATTCTAGCAGTTTTTAACTGAGGTAAAGTTACATCAACATAAAATATTACCTGTAGTAAATATATCTCAAGTTACTGAGTTCACTGATTATATAGTAAATTAACCTCAATGCCATAGCAAAAAATAAATAAAAAATGTCTGAATGTATGGTAAGGGCAATTAACTCTGGCTTGTAGATGTTTATTATTTCTTTAAAACCACAATAAGTGGCCTAGTAATTGAGGTGGGGTAATTACAACACATTATTAATAAGACTTTCTAGGGAAGGGTGTTGCGAGCTCCAAACTACTCTTCCCTTTTAAAACCATTTCAATTATTCTCAGATAGGTCAAACCTGGCAGACTGTTTCAAGGTTAAAGAATTTATTTATCACTTAACACTGTTAGTATGTCTGAATTAACCACAGGAATACTTTGAACTAAACACAACTACTACATTTGTTACAAATATAGGTTGGTCACTGGTCCATCCCTTTTATATATAAAGAAAATTTCATATCTTTCCTCCCCAACTCATTCCGAATTAATTGTTCAGAAATCTTTAAGCGTCCTAGAATTATGAAATTTTGCAATGAGAAGAAAGGATCAATTCCTACCCATACAAATATAATAGTCTAAAAATGGGAGTTTCCAAAATAGAGGACCGGGAAATGAGGGGTCTTGGGGGTCTCTATTAAACGAACAAAACTATTATAGAACTTGGATGGTTGAAATTTGGCAGGAAGGCAGTGGTACCACTTCAAATATTAAAAAAAAATCTTAAAATTGTAGATTTTAAAGTTGTAGTTGGTGAAATGGGGGAGAGGGAATAAAACTTTCCAGAGTAGTAGTAACATTATTACTTACAAGGGTGGTGTACAACTCAAAATTGGAAGGAAGGTTAAGGGACTACTCCAAATAACTCAAAACCTCTGGCAATCTAATACTTTTAAATGGTACTCTGGGAACTGTATATTTTAGAGAGGTATATTAACAGAAAAAGCGCCTTAAAATACTTTATCACCACTGTAGGTAGAATTTTCTATAGATATTTTAAGGGTCTCAACTTAGTGTTGTAGAATAGTGAACCCAATTTATGCTATAACAACTAATTTAGTCATGTAACACGGGAAGTGCAGCAAGCTACTGAGGCGTGGAATAAATATCATATTACTAGCAACCCCGCTTAATTCAGTGGAAAGTTTGGGAAGGCGATGATCCCTTAATTCAACTGATAATCGCTCAAGTAGCAGTAAGTCAACGTCTCTTGGGTAAAATCTCAGCTCCCTGATCAGATCAGGTGATCGAGAGGATCACGGGGAGGGAGTCGAGAGGAGGCAAAGAGGATTCTGCTGGCTGATGCCTAGTGAGTTATTTGTTCCTATGTGTGACGTGAGAGCCCGTGGTTTGAGACAGGTTGGACCCAACTCGGAGACCACTTATGAGAGAGCTGTACCGATATCACCATTGACATGTGTTTCATAGGGCAATTAGTGATTCATTTGGGTTGAGTGACCGGGTTAACCTACTGGGGACCCTGATACCAGTAGGTCTAGTAGGCCACCCAAAGCTCGCTACATCTCCCTGTCTCTTCCATCTGTCTTTCAAAGTGAAGCTTCCATCCTTCACTTTAATTAAACACTCTGTAGAATTCCTACGTATGTTTCAGATTGTGACTGATCCACCGTCAAACTCGCCAATCCATCCCACGCGGGGATTACAGGAGTGTGACAGCTACAGTATAAACAATTTTATTGTGAATATGTTTTCCATGTATCAACCTTATTTGAACACACTGTGGGGTATTGCATCGATTCGTATAAACTAGGAACACATTCCCGAATCAAGCTATTACCCCTTTTAATACAAAATTATACATATAATGATGCAAAATGGAAATCTGTACAGATCTTTATAGTTATTAGTGTATGAAGAACCATACTACTGTACACTTGAATATTTGATATATTTGATCCACCAAAAATTCATATCCGTTTGGATTACACTCAACATTTCATAAAAATAACTTTATCTAATGGTTAGAAAAGCTACTAGATCCACTTATATGTATGTTTATGTCAAATAATATGATATTAATTTGTTTGTCTCTTTTTGTATCAATACCTACACTGTATAATACCCTAATAGCGTAGTGGCTTAGTTGAGAATTTTATAACAATTGTGCCTTTTTTGAGAAAAGTATGAAATCTCTACCATAATGGGTTTATACAATAATGTTTATAGTTAGATGTGGATGGAAGTCATGTTTGACTTCTGAGGACCAATCCAAGATAGCCAACACTCCACCAGGCCTAATGCTTAAATATGCTCATCTAAGGAAGCAAATTGTGTAGAAAGGCATTTAAGGTGTCATTTACATATAATTTTGGGATTCTCAATCACTAACTTGGTAACACTTTAGATATCTTTAAATGGTTTATTTGCAAATTTATAAACTTTCATCAACTATGAGACATTGCCAATAATGTCTGCCAGCAGTTTAACGTGGAAGATGTAGTGTACCCACATAAGTTAAGTCATGAACTGTTCACAACGCCAGCCGACAGCAACCCTAGCTCTGCAAACACAAAACAATCCTTCCATGGTACGGGAATCTCACAATGCAGCACCCATCACACACACATTAAAGAATTGATGGTGGTGTACCAGTGATTAGTCATTGTATTTCTTCCACCAAGTCAGTGATACCTCTGTCATCCAGCTACACAATAGTGCCACCAGCTGCCCTCAAGAAGAAGGACTTTAGTGCGGTTGCTATGCAATGTCCTATGAAACCCTGCTAACTCCTGTTTGCTGCAGCTGCAACAGAATATGAGTTTGCATGGCTCAGTACAGTCAAGACTGCTGTTTGAAACGTCAACCATGGATGGTTGGATATAATGATCTACCTACCACACTGACGTACAACAAAATATTATCCCACCTACAGTAATAAAAGCAATTTTTCCTCTATTTCTATATAACATGCAATCAATGGCTATAATATGGCACTTCATGGATTTTTCAGTTGTTCATTACTTTAACTCTTTGCATATTCCCATCCTGGCTGCTGACCAACCACCTTATGCTTTTGTGAAGGATATCTAATGGACCTGGCCAGCCACCCACAGAGAATATCCCTTTGTCATCATGTTAGGTAGTTTACTCATTGAGATGGTCACGTTGAAGTGGCTGGGAGACTGGCTTGATGAGCAACCAGTCTCAAGCTGATATTGCAAGTTCTGAAATAGAAGTTTTCTTCATTAGTAGTTATTCAAAAAACGAATAAAGTCCATTTTCCATTTTACTATTGTTAAAGACACTTATTGAAACTTATCTTTCTGCAGTACATCAGGTCACTTACTGAGAGTGGCTTTCTGCTCTACGTGAAATATTTGACACAGATCATTCCCTGATTGTTCACCCTAGATCACACACACTAATCAAGATAGGCATGCCGTACACATCTGTGATGTGATATATTTTACTGCAAAATACACAGATGTGCTAACAAAATTTAAGTCTGGGGATTTAATGGTCCACAAAACCAGGGACAATATATCGGTGAAAGATTCTTGTGGGGTTTTTTAACTAACGGACAATCAACTCAGACTTTGGATGATAGCAGGGTCAGAAATTGCCAGGATAACTACATAGTTTGATGAACAAGCTATAAATCAACAAGATGGTGCTTGTGTTGGTCACTGGACAGCCTCGCCATGAGCAGAATCATAACGTGCATGAATATTTCCCTAAGGATGTTAAAACAGTTGTGACAGTGTATGGAAATATGTGGAATACGTTTCTAGAACACAGCCAAGACCATTTATTCACCCACGAGAAATATGCAGCACTATCAGCTCTGTCAACTGGAGGAAGAATGTGTATTGGGACTATAGCATATAAAATTAACTGCCTGGAAACAGATTTGCTCGAAAAATATACTGCGCCCACAGTTGATGCAGCAATTTTCGTAGGTGGAATTGTGGTTCAAATGCTATATCATGGAATAACAAAAAACATTTCAAGAGTATGCAGAAAAATGTATCGTACCATCTATCTTTATTCATATCGAGAAGAGCAGCCGCATCAAATAAGTTTGGGATACATTTATACCTGACATCCTGAAATTCACAGTGAGAAAAAAGAGCAGAGAGGGTAGAAGGAAAAAAGTTATTCCTTCTTATATGATGCCAAAGAACTGGAATACTTCCTTCGAGTCAATAATAATAAATCCGAATTGTTTGCTCTCCTGTCCTGAAAGTCTCCAGAGAGCAGAGGGCAAGGAACTGTGTACAGCATATAGAAGTGGAGCTCTAAGCTCTCTTGCTGAGTCATACTTGGCTCACCTTGTCCCATGTTCGCAAGAGGTGGCCAAAACTCGTGTACTTTTTAATTTGACAGATGCTGTGAAAAAGAGGTAAACGTAAGTGACCATACGTACCGTTGAAACTGATGTTGTGGTACTGGCTGTGGCTTCATTCATCAAATTAACTCATTATGAGCTGTGGATTGCTCTTGGTGTTGGGTAAAGCTCTTGGTACACAGCTATTTACAAAATGTTTGCCACAATTAATCTGACACAGTGTCGTAATCTGCCAGTCTCTCATGCTTTCACTGGTATAGGAAAGAAGATTGCCTGTGATACTTAGAAGACTTTCCAAAAGGGAAATGATGCCTTCTATAAAATCCTATCCATGCCAAGTGAGATCAGTCAATAGCTAATGATATTTCTGGAGGGATGTTTTGTGATGATTGTTGACAGAACCAGTGAGATCACGGAGGTTAATGGTGCCAGGAGTCAGTTTTTCACACGGAAGTCTAGAGCAATAGAAACCATTCCTACAACATTAGCAGCACTCAATCAGCACATCAAGTACACTTGCTGCAAGGCCAACTGTTGCAACCAGTCATTGGTCATAGAACCAGATATGTCAAGCCCTCTGGCTGTGGCTGGACCAAAGAAGCAACTGGGTGGCAGTCTTCTTGGACCACTCTTCATGAAGCATCAGATTCATGCCATGAATTGATCCAGTGGACTCTGCAAATGTGCCAATTTTCACTCAAGTGCTATATACTGTGCTTTGATTCAGGAGATTGTTGATATTGTTCAATACATATATTACATATATTATGTCCATATTATAATATTTGTTCGTTAAATATATTTTACATTGCCATAAATAAGTAAATAAATAATTATGCAGGTTATTCACGGTTATTTACATCAATAGTGACTTACGACATCGACCTATCTGCAAACCCTTGAATTATGGTTATCTCTAGAGTGTCACCTAGTGAATGAGCATCACTATTTTTTTAAATTACACATTAAATGTCTTTCTACACTATTTGCATCATAAGTTAAGCATATTTAAACATTAGGTACAGTAGAGAGGTTGCCATATTATATTTGACCTTTCACTAACCTCCGAGGTCAAATCTGACTTCCCTCCACATTTAAATATACATAATATGGTGTATCCTAAAGATGGAATAAAATTCACATTGTTCTCATTTAACAAGTCTTGTTTTCATTTGTATTAAAATAATATAATACATTTATAGACATAAATAGGGTACACACATCTATGAAAGTCAATTTTTTTTTAATATGGCATATGACCAAATGACAAATGAGAATCACGTGAAATATTTATAATGTTATAGTTAGTAATTTCATCAATTGAGTAAAAGTAATTGTAGATCTTGAAAAGATAGATTTTATGAATGAAATAAATAAAAACTAAATAAACAAAATTAGTATTTTTATAAATCATTGAATAAGTTTAATATGCTAAAAATTTACTGACAAATGTTGGAACAATAATTATAAGATTGTAATGCACAGTTTATGGGTTGTATTAATTAAGGTTATTTGATTGATTTGAAATATTTGAAAATAGGGTTTTATAAAATTATGCAAAATAGTAAGTTATACAAACCATTTTAAATGTTTGGTTAGAGAGAATGTGTTTATAATTGATTTCTTCTTATCTGTGGTAACTTGCTCTTTTTTGAAAAGGCTGCATTATCTTCAAATTTTCTGACGACTAATTTCAATACTAAGCATTGTGGTCTGATATCTGAACAAATTAAAGAACGAACACACATGAAATATTATACTTGAAGATGACGCTGTTTAGTGTCGAAACTAGTTGGCACCAAATGTGCAACTAATGCAACTACAGTATTTGAACAAAAGAACAAGGGATCACAGATAAAGATTAATTAATTGGTTCTGTTTTCAAATATTTCACACCAATAAAATAAACTTAATTGACATAACATTAAAATGTTCAACAAAATATTGAATCAAATCTTTCGACTTTTTGCTATAACATACGTTAACATACTTTTAACATGTTTAATTTCCTCACTGTTTTTTACATAACAATTCCCTTTTCATATATTTTTATTTTTCCAAGTTATATTTCTTATCCGGTTGTTCTCTATGAGTGTGAAACGTGGCCTTTTACCTTAGATGGTGAAAAACAACTTAGGGTGTTAGAAAACAAGATGCTTAGGAAGAGATTTGGTCCAAAAGCGGATGAGGCTATTGGGGAATAGAAGAGATTACATAATGTTGAGTTGCATACCCCGTATTCATTACAAAATTTTGTTAGGATAATCAAGTCTCGTATATTGCGCTGGGCAGAGCATGCAGTGCAGACAGGAGCTTTTAGAGCTTTGTTCAGGGTACTGACTAGTAAACCAAATGGGAAGAGACCATTAGGAAGACCTAGACGCAGATGGTAGAATAACATTAGAATGGACCTGAAAGTGATAAGGTGTAATGGGGTGGACTGGATTGAACTAGCTCAATATAGGTATAGGTATATTTTTGTAAAACATTGTAAATTAGTTAACTATGTAAGATTGACGTAATAACTTTGGAACTTATGCAGGTACAATTTAATTTATATGCTAACCAATTTGAAAGAGAGAAATATATTATTGTATATTTAAAAACACATCCACTTTTTTACTATGCACATTTATGGGGCTTAGTAAATATGATAAAATATATGTGTATAGTTTCTATTTCCTGAAAATAGAATAAAAAATATAATCTCAAATAAATCA
This sequence comes from Timema genevievae, assembly GCA_902155825.1. Lineage (NCBI taxonomy): Eukaryota > Metazoa > Arthropoda > Insecta > Phasmatodea > Timematidae > Timema > Timema genevievae. The sequence continues at coordinate 170,881 of CABFWO010001335.1, forward strand.
AGTTTGAAATCAATTGAGAAACTTTATGGTATATAGTAGAAAGTTTATTGAAAATTAAATGTTATGCAGCAGATTCTCAAATCAAAACGACTGAGAAATAAACTGAGATTATGTAGCCTTTTTCTCCCTAGAATGGTTGGCTATCACGTGAAATTGAATCAACCAGAATGATTCAGCAATAATTTATATTGTTGGTAAGATAAATTATCCAAATTTGTGTAGTCTCTTATTTCTGATTTTAAAGCTAGTTCTAGTTTTAAAAAGATTTATAGTGTGGATCGTAAAAAAAAAGTTTCTTATTAATACTTTAAACATTTGATCATAATTTCGTTTGTCAGTATAGATATGAGGTAAAATATGTCGTGTGACTTTTTTCAGGAGTGGGTTGATATGCAATTTATTACCATTAGTACTATTATTATTTTTTATTATACACTATTATTTAAAACTACATTGTAGGTAAATGATATATAGACTAATTTTTTTAAATCGTTTATTATTAATGGTTTGTTTGTAATGGACCTATAAAACTGCACAGCTTTTCAACAATTTAAATTAAAGTTCTTGTGCATACGTGGTTGAAAGCCATGCGGTGCGTCATCTTTGCGTGTCCGAGTTCCCAGAGAAGATCTTCAGTTTGGACATGCTGCCGCTTGGAGCCCAACGACTGTCTGAATCGAACTGACAAAACTATAAGTGTTGTTTGGAAAACTAGCGAGTACTTCTTACACTTTTAATTTATATAGGTACATAACACTTGGCTGTACAATTTATGTTCCCTCTGGATAAATAGTTGGTAGACTGAAAATAGCTGTGAGAGCCAATTGAAACATTTTCAAAATATAAGAGGTATTTATAAGATTATTTTGGAAATTATTGGGTTATATAGCATGGAATATCCCACTTCAGTGGCCGAATGTTCTAAGGCGTCACTCTCGTGTTATACTGATCAACTCAAAAGATTCATGGTTTGAATTCCAGTTGGGTCTACTGGGAGTAGTATTTACTAATTATTGGTTTCCCACTTTCTCTCCCCACTAATGCTGATAAGCTACCTGTAAAATATTTCTACCTCATTTCCCACTCTATTATAATAATTATTAACATATATGCATACAACCTGAACATATATTAACATGCCTGGTTATAAATATTCTGACGTGAGAATCCCAACTGAGTGTTCTAAAATATTTTCCCTACATTTATTCCTACTATCTCCGGGGTTATTTAAGGTGCATTTATTATAAATGCACTGAACTTCTTTACTATCCCTTTTTTCTGTTATGTAACTATTACGAACAGGTAATAAGGAAGGTAGTATGCAGAGCATAAAAAACACTAGAATTTTTTGGTATTAATAGAAAGTGTATTTAATGGGAGATTGGATTGACATCCAACACCGCACCACCCTCGGTAATTATTCTTAGCGTACCACAACTACACCTGCACCAATGTCAGATGATTCTTATTCATACAGGCTGAGATACTATTCACAAAAACAACATTAACATCTCAAGCTGACAATGATAATCTGAAAGAAGAGAAAAAACATAATACTAAACTTAAAGGAATAATGAGTCACGTAACCAACGGCCTCAATTGGAAGGCGTGTTGTAAAAACATTGTATGTTGTAAATAACAAGTGACCTAACATGTGTTGTTCTTATTTAAACCAGGCCATTCGCCGGTTTAAATAAGAGGGGTTTGAAGCCCTCAGGGCTGGTTGATTACCGGGGAGATCGTATGCTTGGAGGTCACGCTGCCTGTCATGGGGCTACGTGGGCTAAGTCGTCAGGTTCACCAAATACCAGTTGGGGCTGCCGCTCGAGGAGAGGGAATCAGGTTCGATGTCCATGCAGGGACCACCTAGCTGTCAGCCAGGCCATAGGTAGAACCTCATAACACCTCTTTCGGTCACTCGCTTATCTATCTATATTCACTAAGTTCTTCATTTTAACTTCACTTTTAGCATCACATTTGTATTATAATAGTACTATTAATAAACATTAAGGACCAGGTCTTATTTGTAAAGGCATACTTTGATAATATTGAAGTATTTTAACATATAAGTTTTATACATATATACATAAAGGTATGGTTTAATATCTTACCAATTAAATGAGGCCGTTAGTAACAAGTATGCTAAGCCTATCAATAGTAATAAAAATGTCAAAATGAGATGTTTTCCTAGCACTCAATGAACCAACATACAATAATATTGCCTAGCGCCTGTAAACTAGACTGTACCGGGTCAAGCTCGCTCCAGTCTGGCCACCTCTCATTACAGCCAATGTATTCTATTTTATATTTTAGTCGCTCGCACAGTCTGGTCGCCCCCTAACGTCACTCACGAACCCACGCAAGTAATTATATCATCCCCTTATCCTCGGCCAAAGACATCCTGACAAATATCCAGGCCCACACACAGTTAACATACAAATAAGGTGGAGGTGACAGTAAAATAAATATGACTATGGTAAGTCTTAAGGTAGATATGAGTGACACTGTGCCATGATCGAGGATGATGAATTGTTGATTGCGTGTGAGTGTTTTGAATAAAAGGAACCATTTCTGTGATTATGTATGATGGACTGGATTCATTTCGTTGTATTTTCCTGAGGACATATTATTAACAAATGCAGCATCACATACTTTTTAATGGACATTTAATTTGAATGTGAATAAAAAATAAATTAACTAACATTTTGGACCGTTGATTTTTTATACAGCTCCTACAATGTTAAAAAACATAGGCTACGAACTAATTAACATTTACTTATTGTATTTAAGTTTTAATATGTTTCAAATTCATTAATACAGGCTTCAGTGGACGCATGGTCTAAGATGTTATTCTCGCAATAGGCTAGACTGCCGGTGACGGGGATATAAAGGTTATAATCTCGGTCGGGTGTAATGAGGGTGGTTTTCTAAATTGGTATTTCACTCTCTCTCCACTGAAAGGTGGGTACATTTCCTATAAATATAACCTTCCTGATTCTTAAAACCATTAATATATTAGTACATAAGCCTATACATCGAACAGATATCAAGACGTGGTGCTAAAAACACCATTCAGCTTCATATATAATTATGTAGAGAGCGTAATTATTGGATTATTAATAGAAGTGACCACCTCTGTGGTTGAGTGGTTAGAGTTGCTGCCTTATCCAGATGTCCCAGGTTAAATACCCAGCGCCTTCAGATTATTATGGGGAGCAGTGGGACTGTAAAGGTGTCAATTGGGCCTCGTGAGAACAAATGAGGAGCTACTTAAATAAAGAACTAGCAGATCCTGTTTAGAAAACTGATATTAACGGCTGGAGGGATCACTGTGCTGACCACATGTCACCCTCTTTCCACAATTTTTTGCACTATCTTCTCCAACATGCTGCGGCTGTGCAGTAGATATAGATCGCTTTAAGGCTGACGCTATATAATTTTATTTAAATAAAATTACAAATCATCTGTTTGGCTTGGAGATGAAAATTTAACAACACCATAACCATGAAAAAGAAATACTACGTCACAATTTTTGTTGTTAGTAGTACTAAGGTTTCAACTTGACATATATTTTAGTGTAAGATTGTGTTTCTAGCTAAACCTGTTAATAAACGCTCCTAATTGTTTCCCGTCCAATAAACAAAAACTAATTAAGTCCAGTACTTTACCTGCATCGGTAGCCACGTGATCTAAGTAGACTAAACGGCCGGTTATAGAGATATCGAGGTTCGAATCTGGATCGGGTGTATTGAGGATGTATTTTACAAAATAGTTTTCAACTCTCCATCCACGCAAATGCATGTACACTTCCTCTGAATATAATAACCGTAATAATCCCTAAAACCATTAGCATAGATAGTACATAATCGTATAACAAGAACGGGTAGTAAGACCCAGTTCTTAAAAAGGTCCTGTAGCTTGATAAATAAGCTTGTTGGAGGACAGATGGCACTAATAGCTGAAAACGGAGTGGGATGACCTCTTAGTATAGTTTCGATTGTAATTATTTGTAATTACTATCGATACATCCAGAAATGTCCACGACTATGGTTTGTGTCACGTGTTCCTAACTCAATCAAGTAATGGATGTTTATAATGTTATGTTTGGTTTCCATGGGAACCGTAATTCAATGCTTTCATGAATAATGTATGTCAAGTTGAGCCTAAATATAGACAGTGAAATGTGTGTGTGATGTACCATTCATGAATATGAATACAACACACCTTAGTACAAATTTAGATCGAAAAAGGAAATTTTCTTATCTTAATAAGAATCAAGAAACTAAACAAGACTTAACTAATAACAGACGAATGTTAATTCTTTTTAAATATATTTTTTTCTTGAATAAGTGAAATAAGTAATACCTAAGTTTGATTGATTATAACGAATACAAAGTTGTATTTATAGTTAAATAACTGACTTTATGAAAAAAATTACAGAAATGTTTTAAGTTTGGTCAATTTGGATTTTTATTTGCTACAAATAACAAAAGGATTTGTAATAAATATTGATTTACTGAATATAGTATGTTCTAGGTGTTTTTTTCAAAATAGTTAATATTAAAGTAAAAGTATATATCATTGATATATTTGAAATAATAACCTACCATTATTGAAAAATTTGATTTTAGACATAGCTATACCACATTAATTACAAAATAGCTTAGTCCAGAACCGTTACGAAGAAATACATTCCTAACAATATTGCCTTTCATACTATTTTCTAATTAAAAGGGAAGACAAACCCATGTATCTTATAATTTTGAGAAAGATGTCCAACTAGACATTTTGTCCAGGATCGTGGCATTGTGAATTATTATAAATTACTAAACCCAAGCACGTATCTAGGATTCAATTTCGGGAGTAAGGGATTGGAGAATGGGGAGAGATTAGTGGAGCCCTAGATCATACCTCTAGCAATCGTGTCTATAATTCAATTTCAATGAAGCAGGGAGGTCATATGACTCATTCATACTCTTAATAATAAGTATATATATAGTATATAGTTTTGGTTACTTGGTGGTCTAGGGTTAAGGTGTCAGACTTCTGTGCTGAGGGTCCGGGGTTCAATACTCGGTCCCGGCACAGATTTATCTGATTGTCAAACCCTTCCTTCACCTCTGACAAGACGTGTATTAATCACAGCTTGTGAATGTGTGGAGTGCCAGGCCTCCACCGTGGTTCGGATCCCACGTTAAACTGTAGGTCCTCCATTTCATCTCACAATCACCCTACCATTACACATTAGCGTAGGTGCGTATAATCCGACCGGGTAGTAGGACGGAGTGCTAATAGTAATAATAATAGTTTTATATTAGTTTACAGCTCAGTAATTGTTTGTATATTGTTCTATTGTTTGACCAGTGCTATTAATTCTCTACTTCATGTTTCAGTTCTCGATGCTTTATCTTAGGATTGTGCTAATTTTATCTAGATTCTCTATTCCTCGAAATTGAAGTGTTTTGTTTATGATTTGGTTATTATGTATTATATTGTTTTTGTCCTTCTTTGTTTTACGTTGTTGAAGAAGGTGAAAAACGTAATGTTGTGTGTTTGTATATTTTCTTAGTGTCGAGATTAAGACTGTTTGCTGTTTTTACCTTATACTTTCTTAACCCTTCCCACCTTCCCTAACCCTTTCCACCTTCCTTAACCCTTTCTCACTCTTGGAGGCAACAAGAACCTATCTGGACCACTCTAGGCCTATTGTTTTCCCGCCAAGTGTCGCTGGCGTGGTTTTTTAGCACAGCCGGTTTTAGATAGTCGTGAGCTGAGACTCAGTAGAGCCAGAAGTGAGGTAAGGTTCCGTGAACTCTCCCATGGAAGTGGTCCAGTCTCTTTTATTCATGTTTGTGTGTTAATGAAGAGGACTGCTCCAAGACACTACCAATCAGACAACATAAAGTGGAGGTGGGTTGCCTCTACCCTCTCCCATACCACCATATAGTCCATTTGTCAGTGTTCGTAGCACTGGTCCTCCAGAGGTATTTTAGTTTCTCATTCAAGCTATGTTATGGTAATAATAACTTAAATGTGTAGTTAGCTGTTAATTAGGACGCGGTGATATTAATAATAATAATTTTATAGTAATTTACATCTCAGTAATAATAACTTAATTATGTAGTTAGCTGTTAATTAATATATTTAGCTATTTATTTTTTATTAAATGGATTGTAAGGGATCGTTTCAGAGGGAAGTTTTCCACATCCCCTTCCCCCTCTACCTTCCTGGGCTTCATGCCCACTTTAAACAACTTTGACCTAAATTTGATTTTAATTTCCCTTCAGGCAAATTGTATGCCATTATCCTAATAAAAGTAGTAAAAATGTTATTCTCAGGCTATATTGAGGTGTTCATAAGCTTATAGCAAGAGACCTCTATTTTATATTATATTGCTCGTAGTTAGTTTGGTAGCCCGTTCGGATCCCTAGCTAAGGGTCAAGGGTGATTTCCTACCAAATAAAAAAAATACTATTACTGGAGTAATTTGGTTGAACTTTTTACATTGATGAATTTGTAACGTCGTTCCGATCTAATAGCGTATTAACATTAATAGAAACATCATCTAATAGTTGATAGGGTAATATTAGGTACAATCAAATTTACCGCCTATCTGCCCCTCCCCCGCAATCCACGATATGTACGTCCGGCCTGAACATGATCCACGGTTAGAATGACCTATTCAACTCCAAGACGAGATAGTTCCCGCCAAGAGCGCATAGATTTGCGTCCGGTGTTCGAACCTGCTACTACCTTCGAGAAACGTGTAGGTGACTATTCTCGGCTGTTCCAGTCTTGTCTCGTCACATGTTCCCCTCCCACGTGATACCTCTCGTCATCTGTCTTCCCTTCCCCTACCACCTCTCTTTGAGAAACTGTATAGAATATATACTGCCGGGAGTGCTAAGGAAAATCACCCTTGGCGGGAAACCTACTGAGAATACTGCTACGTCTTATTATAATGTGAGAGAAAAGTTCATATTTTGGAAAGATGTAACTCTAAACTCCCTTTAGTCCTTTATTTTTAATAATAAAATTTAATTAATTTAAATGTAACTTAATCTAAATTCTTTGGTTAGATTATTTGTATCTATTTACAAACACAATTTAAAATTTAAATATAATTTATTGTGAGACGTTACATAGTCTGTTTTGACTTGATAATGTTTAAACGCTAAATTTTGATTTTTGTGCTCTAGTTCTTTGGGCAGTGAGGAAATTTTAATGTACCGTATTTCTTTGATTCTAAGACGCACACTCGTTCCCCTTTGAACGTCTCTAAAAACAGGGTGCGTCTTGGAATCGATGGCATCCTAGAATCACAGTTCTTTGTTGACCAATGTTCTCGATGGCTCAGAAGACNATACTATGGGATAGTGAAGATAAAGATGGCTCAGAAGACGATATACTATGGGATAGTGAAGATAAAGATGGCTCAGAAGACGATATACTATGGGATAGTGAAGATAAAGATGGCTCAGAAGACGATATACTATGGGATAGTGAAGATAAAGATGGCTCAGAAGACGATATACTATGGGATAGTGAAGATAAAGATGGCTCAGAAGACGATATACTATGGGATAGTGAAGATAAAGATGGCTCAGAAGACGATATACTATGGGATAGTGAAGATAAAGATGGCTCAGAAGACGATATACTATGGGATAGTGAAGATAAAGATGGCTCAGAAGACGATATACTATGGGATAGTGAAGATAAAGATGGCTCAGAAGACGATATACTATGGGATAGTGAAGATAAAGATGGCTCAGAAGAATCAAACTGATACTTATTCAGAAGGTGGTGAGAATAATATAGCTACTGATAAAAATGTTTTTAGTAAATTTAATTCTATAGCAAAAATATTTCTCATAAATAGAGTATTTTAGCTTTTTATTTGTATTAATTTTCTTGGAATCAAATTATTTTCTGTTGGTGGTACTGAAAATTTAATGTGCGTCTTACAATCGATGGTGTCTTAGAATCGAAGAAATACGGTGTATATTTTTGCTAGAGTCTGTTTTGACTAGTTGAAATTAAAATTAAAATATATTGTGGGACTTGTTTAGGTCTGTTTTAACATGATAATATTTAAATGTTAGATTTTGATCTTTGTGTTCTCGTCTTTTGGACAGTAAGATAATAAAAACGTAAATCTTTTAGCAAGATTATTTGTTGAACACCTAAATTTTAAATTATTGTTTATTGTGCGACGTTGCTTAAGTCTGTTTTGACATGATATCAATTTAAATGTTAAATTTTGATATTTGGGCTCTAAGTCCTTCTTACAAGATGAGTTTTAAATGTAAGCCTTTTTGCTAAAGTCCTTTTTGACAGTAATAAGATTTAAAATGTAAAATTTTGGGATCAATTGTGTTTTGGCCAAATATCACTCACAGTTTTAAAATTAAATCACATGTCTAGTATTTGTGATAATATATTATAACGTTACTCTTTCACTTAACATTTAATGCATTACATACTATACATAGATAGATAGTTATTTTAACTCTTTCTTGGAGAATTTCGATTATTTATTTGGGCAAAATTAAGTTGTAAATTTTAAATCTTGCCCTAATTAAATATATGTGTTTCATATTATATATAAATTGTTAGATAATTGATAAACTTGGTAAAAATTATACTATCTTACAAATTTGATCAGTTATAGGTTTCCCTAGGTATAAGTCATATCTTTAAATATTTAATGGTCCTTACGCTTGGTTTTGTATATTCATACATATCCTTTGTTTAATACATATCTTTCTATGGTAAAAAATAAATAAAATATTTACATCCGGACTACATGAATATTGCCTTACAATTGCAACAGTTGCTTTTCCTCAAATGGTCTGGGAATATCGTTTATGAATGGCAAATTCAAAATATAGTTCAATAGTTCAAAACAATAATTATTTTAACCTCATGTAGGTGAAATATCAGTGCACTAGCTATAAATTAATAGTCTCGTACATGTCGTAAATTCTCACACCTCTAAATGTAACTAGCAATTGCTAATAAACGATATTTAAATATCTACGTCTTTGCCAACTAGACCTATTTGATTTCTGGCAACAGACAATCGATAACTGATAAAATATCCACCAAGCCCTGCTAAAAGAAAGTTTAGTTTAATTCATCAATTCCGGTAACCTTTATTTCACCATCTTGTGGAATACTACCAATACAAAAAATTCCATGATAAAGGCCCGCAAGTGAGCTATACCGACTGACCGAGCAGCCGCCGCTGTTAGCGATGATGGTGCTAACATTTGCATATAGAGGGTATCATGTGGCCTGCACAGCAAGTCCTTCATCGAATAATCTCAGTTTTCTAAACTGGAGCTAAAGATTTAATGTATATTGTAATAGTATATGTGGTAGGAAGAAAAGTTGTCACTAAAATAAATTTCATATAGTCATATGATCTGCAACTTTCCCTTTCATTACTTGCGTTTGAAATATGATAACGATTCTATGGAAATAGAAATAATTTATTAAAACATATATTTACTCAAGTGTTTCCATCCATAATATGTAGCACAACATTTATTGAATACATCATTTTGTAGGCGACCTCCACTTAGCTCAATAGGCTCCTGTACTATATATCGTGCAGTCTAGGTGATTAGAAAGGGTTTTTGGAAGGAGAGAAGAATTTCGGGGGAGTCTGGTTCCCCCCCACCACAAACTCGATAGACTCCCTTGGCTAAAGGTGTAGTAAAACGTTTATTGGAACTTCTAGCAACTTTATCTTTCTAAGCCCTTTGGTGTCAGTCTTCCAATTAACTGTATTTCCTGTGAATAAGACATTGACATTTGAATCTATATTAGATTGTTTATTTCCTATGAGATATCACTTCTCCATTTAAATAATATGGGTGGGCCTACATTCCTCAAACATAGCTAATCTTTGTTTAATATGATGGATATTCAAGGTAATACAAAGCACAAAAGCATAAATTACTATTTTTTTCGAAAGTAGCTACCTTAATACCTTCTTTGATAATAGCACAAGTATTTAAATAGAAGCTTTCTTTAGAAACAAGTCAGTCCAAAGTTTGTCGCCAAGGCAAACACCCTTCCATTGAAGGCCACCATTAGATCTGCGGCACCTGCTAATGAAACACTTACTATGACTACATATTTTCTAGGGTAGTGGCGAGTAATCTGATGCGACCAAGGTCTCATTTCCACGTGAAGCGTGTTGGACTTAATGTCCTGCCGTGCGTGTTCGCCGTTCGTCGTGTGCTTGTGTAGTGAAATATTAAACCCACCCCTTCACTGATTGTATTCACAGATACTACCGTTTGAACACCCTCACCAGAGGTTCGTATAGTTGTGACACGATCGTAGATCAATGATGTAGTGGAAGGGATGGTTGTCAGGCTAGTACGACTGATCCTGAATCAGGAACATGAGCTTGATACAAATAATTGCTGGTTGCGAGGATAGTGTGGTTGATTCTGAATCAGAAACATGAGCTTGATACGACTAAGTGCTGATTGCGAGGGTAGTGTTGCTGATTCTGAATCAAGAACATGAGCTTGATACGACTAAGTGCTGGTTGCGAGGATAGTATGGCTGATTCTGAATCAAGAACATGAGCTTGATACAACTGAGGGCTAGTTGCGAGGATAGTGTGGCTGATTCTGAATCAGGAACATGAGAATCGTTTTACATAACTGAGGAATGGCTATTTTTTTTGAGAAAATTCTTTATATTTCCATTTAACTATATTTATAAAAATGATATTATGCACTGTAATAATGTCCAGAAAGTTTAATATATAGCATGACAGCTCTTCCACAGATATGTCCAAGTTTATCACTTGCCCAGAGGCATAAATCAGTCATAATTTAGGTTAAAGTATGTGAAGAGTGGGGGAGATATCAGATACTTAAAGCTACACATCCACCATTGACAGTTGATCAGCATTATATTGTCAGACCAAGAGATTAATATCAGCCTTTGTTCATCCTGAAAGTTGTCTTAACATATTACACTATGGCCCTATCTTATAAGCTGCACCATAATGGAACCATGCCTGCTAGGGTTTATACCTTTTTGGATAAACAAAAGGTACATGGTGGCAGTTTCATCTAATATACAGTATCATATTCATAGAAAGCCCGTTATTTGAAAACTTGAAACTCATGTTGCCCCAATGGTGAGGGGGAATAAAACTAACTGTATTTAATTTATGAGTTCATTAAATAGACAATGTAAAAGCAAATAAAGCAATTCATAAGTAATTATAGTTGGAATCTTTTTTTAATTTTTAAATGAACTTGATAGTTGATAAATCAATAAGATATATTTCGGTGTTGGTTGTTTAAAGTGTGCTCCCTACAAAAACCAGGGCTTAGTTAGGCTGCGTGGGTAAGATGTTGAGCTTTGACCAAAAGATAATGTTAAATATCAGAGAAATGAGTGCAAGCCGACCCTCAAATACATGTTTCGTTATTTCCGAGGAGAAGTTTAAACGTGAGCTTTGAGAAAGACTCTGAAAATGTAATGGATCCATTAATATTTCTAAGACACGCAAGAACATTTTGTTGAGATCAAAATTAATATGGTTTACCGGTGACGTGGGCTTTGGATTTCTAAACTAGAGCCTGTGTAATTGTTAATATTTATCATAAAAGTGTTTCCACGTAAATTCTGATTTCCTCATCTCTACCCATCAACATATTATGTGCCCAACATATACTTCCTCCATAGCTGTCTTTCTTCTCCTGTTCTTCTTAGAACTTCATCATTTCATACTTTCTGCCAAGCTTTACTCTCTATCCTCATTTTCTCGGCTTTTAGTATCATCAACGCTTCATAAAAATCTTCTTTATACAATCATAGAAGGGACTATCGAAGGAGAGAATGTTATTAGTCGACCAAGTGAAAAGATTCATAAAACAAGTGAGGCAAGACGTTGAATATAAAAACTATCAAGAAATGGAAGAGAATGTTAAAATAAAGGAAGTATGTAGGTCTGCTGCTGACCAATCTAAGATTTTATTACCAAAGAAGAAGACACCCTAATTATAGTGTGATGAAATGTGCATATTCCAAATGGGCAGTGCGATAGTACTAACTTATTTCAGGGTAAGTTAATTGTTCGGAACAAGCGAATAATTCTCACTCAGGAAATTGCATTTATTACCAGGCCTTTTCATTTGTTACATAATTTATTAACAGTGCTGCTCTATCCATTTTTCAGAAAATACCAGATAGTTATCTATATATTTAACTCCTCAAAAAAATTTTTTTTGTATAAATTCAAGGAAGTACAGGTCAAAATTATCTTTCAGTTCAAGCTAACTTTTAAATATTATAATATTAACTTTTCCAAATGATGTATCCATAAGGTTTAAAGTCTATTTTTACTTTCTCTCTATCTTACAGGTAGAGAAAGTATGGTGATCGTCAAAAAATTCGAACTCGAGATTTTGATGAATTTTG
>CABFWO010001336.1:9759-46250 GCA_902155825.1 Timema genevievae
CCCCCCCCCCCCCCAGAATTAGATGAGCCACACATTTAGATGGAGTGCACACCGGGATTCAAAACTCGATATCTTTAACACAGCTAATGTCTGTTAGAACGGCTGTACTTCCGGCACCCCACCATTTTGCCAGCCAACCAGATTTTTTAGACCAGGTAGAATGTGTACCTGAATTAACCTCAAACCTCGATCACTCTGTCACCGGCCATCTAGTGACGCCTTAGACCATGCGACCATCGATGCATGTATACAAAAATTATTATAAAATGCATTACCACTTATAACAACAGAAAATATAAATTAATGTTCTCATCTATATTTTGTCGAAATAATATATAACTCTTACATTAATTCATAGGTAATATTGAATTTAATATTTGAAACTATATTTTAACAAGATAATATATAGCTCTTACATTAATTCATAGGTAATATTGAATTGAATAACTTGAATTTAATGTTCGCAACTATATTTTGACGTGATAATATATAACTACATAAATTCATAAGTAATATCAGGGCTGAGGAAGATATAAAATATACTTGCATTTGTGTGAAGGCCGAGCGACACGGTCGACCTGGATTCAATACCCCCTACCTCCGTGCTAATAGCCACGAATTTAAGCTTATCGGTATTTAGAACTGTGTCTTACTACCCGTCAGAGGCACAAGCTGTGGACGATGAGGGAGGAAACCGGCCTTAGTACACACGCACGACAGGGATTCTAACTAAGCTCGAGAGATAAGAGCTGAGGTTGACCAGGTGAAATGTGTAACAGCATTTGCCAGGATTGAAATCTGTAGTAATTAGCGTTTGTTATCCTTTAAGGGACTTGAACCCTTACGTCACAGGGCGAGATGTGTATCCACATTTGAGCGTCATTGACAACTGAACCCTCCAACACCGTCTGGATATCTTTGCCCGAATGAGAGAGACTGAATAATAAAATTAGTGATGTACCGTCATTTGCACAGGGCTTTATGTGAAAACAGCCAAAGCTATTATTTATGCTTTTAGTTAAGATTAGCGTTTGTAGACCTTGCAGAGACTCAAACCCCCTACCTCTTCCCATCACAGGGCGAGATGTGTACCCGCATTTGTGCTGCTGGAAAAAAAAAACAAGACCGACAGTCCTCGGATCCCCCCTAGCCAGCACCGGAGAAAGGCGTTCATCCCCGGTGGAAGATTTACCGCCAATGAGAGATAACGGTGTATAGATGCCTATTTACTTGGATCGGGCAAGCACCAATGCGGAAACAATATTATCGACCAATAAGAAGCCGCCACCTTTACATGCGGTACCCCCCGTTGAAGCAACTATAAATAGACCTTGAAATCATTACATTCGGTCATTGTGATTAATAATTGACGTTAGTAAACATCATAATGAGTTTCAACGCGCTGGAAAATTGGATAAATTCAGGTATGTTTTAAAAGTGTTTTGCATATTTTAATTACTATTTTGATTATTACGTCTTTGGTGTACAGCGGTATTTGTTCCTTTGACAGACCGTCAAGAAGAAGACGCACCCCCTCCACCTGCAGCGTTGGTAGCGCCGGGTAGCCCGGACCTTCTAACTTTTTTTAGCGAGGACGGAATTTGCCTGGCGGATAGCGACTGGTCCATGGGTAATTAGCGTCCTGCTATAGATTTGAGCGTGATTGGCCAGTGGTTTGTCCCCACGATAGTAATCAATATGTATTTATTTAATTGCAGATTACGGGGATCCAAATAGGCTGGACGTCTGCCTAGGGGCTGGCCCGGAAGGATCAAGGCGGCTCGACGACGATTTACAAACACCTCCATTGTCAGCGACCAGTGAATGGGGGCATCCACACCACCTAACGCCCGTTCCACTTTACGTGTGGGCCCACCCCCCGAAAGCACTGATTTAAAGGTGCATTCTGTACCGGGTCATCTTATTGAGGCGGTCAAAGCATTGCCACCTGCCGCATTTTCGAGACCATTGGCCTCCGTATTAGTCTTTGGAGATGCGAGCAACAACCTGCTCTAAGTTTGCAACGGACTGGATGCGGTTGATTGCCATATATGTAAGTTTGCTGCTCTTTAATTACCATAGAACATGTTTTAAATTTGTATAAAAATGTACCGTCTACAAGTAACAATACTATATAGCCACTAGGTTGGAAATAGACAGCTTATTACGCAAGAGTTATCCCCGTCATCTCTTCCTCCAAACCAGCTTTGTTTCACACATTTTGTCAGTTGACCGTTTCGAGAATACTACCTCTTATATTCATGGTACAAACAAGAAAAAGAGAGAAAATTATAATTGTCGCTTTAGCCGTGTTTGTAATGTGTTGGATCAAATTTAATCGTCACCTTAGCGTATACGATAGCATGTATGTATACTAAACTATCGGTCCCGTGTTCAATTCCCAACACAGCTAAAAATGTTGGTCTGATAAATTAACAGACAGTGGGCCGGATTTTTAGATGTCCTAGTCTTTAAGTTATGCGCATAAAAGTGACCTGAGCTTTAGGCTGGAAAACAGTAATGGAATTAAATTAGATTATAATATTCAATGAAAAAATGCTTTATTTAATTCTAAAACAAAATTATTTCTACCGATAGAAAACTTAATTCTGACCATTAAAAATTACTTTCTTCTAATTTTACCAATTTGTGTTAAGACATGTTTTCTCCAATACTTTGTTTAAAACTAGATTTCTTCAATCATTAGCGCTGTGTGGTAAACTTGTTTACTTATCGAAATAACAGATAGCGTTTGCAAGCAATTTAGAACCGAAAAAATGTTGCACTCGCTCTGCTGCAATGTAGTTTTAGTGTTTGTATAGATATATATTTAAAGGTATTCAAATATATACTGGCATAATAACTAACCAGGAAAATTATATTGTTGCTTTAGCCGATTATTAAAAAGAGAGAAAAACCCTATATATTGGTTTGCTGAGCCAGGGGTCCCGGGTTCGATTCCCTGGCATGGGTTAAAATGTGGGTTTAACCTTTCATAGTGATAAATTAACTTCCATGAACTGTGTTTTGTACATGTTCTAGGGTTCAAGTGTATTTATTACACACACTTTGCGAATGTTGGTTTGTTATGTCTAGGAAAAATTACAAAAACATATTATATTAATACCGAAAGTAGTTTGAAATTGAAAAGTATTATATTTCGTGGTATCATTTTAGAGAGAAAAAATACGCGTATGTTTGGAACAATTATATTTAAAGTGTTTACTTTGACACGTGCCTTTGTGTTATAGTTCAAATGGAGGGTGGAAATATCGGCTCCATCCTCCCGCCGCCGGCTGTGAGACCCCTTCATCCCGCCGCAGGAGCACCACCACCAAGATAGGGAGACGGTGTTCCAGCCCTGGCTGCGGCGAGGCAGATGGGGTCCGCAGTCCTCCCGCAGCCCGTGGAAGTGGCGACAGCGGGACCATCTTCGGGAATTAGTGGCCCGGTAAACCAGGTTGGTGGAGCTTTAACAAAAGGTCTCCCTCTTCGAATCTTCGAGGAGAGAATAAAACAATTGAGGCGTTTCTTTTATACTGGTAGAGAGTTTATCGTATATCTCGGTGCTCTAGCAAGCGATCGTGACGCATTAAGCTGACTTGAAGAACAAATTACTAATTTGCTCAATCGGCTGCAGGTCCATGGTGTCAGCGCCGATGATAATGTTGGCTTACTTTTGAATAGCACGGACTCGACGTTGAATCCTGTATTCGTCTCTTTGAGGGGGCGGATAAATTAGACGATCGAGCCGTGCTCGATAACGTAAGTCACGTGTCACAGAGTAATAGCTTGTGCTTAAGTATGGCACCACTGCACGCTTAACTCAGCCATTTTAAAGAGCCGCGCGGGAGGGGTAGTCACGAATGAGATAAACTCACTCCCGCTATCACATATAGCCGTAATAACACAGGAATCATTACGATTCAAAATGGCGACGATATAATTTGTCTTGCCCGTGCATTGGTTGTCGCCAAGGCTGTGTGTGACGTTAAAAGAGAACCAGGATGCATGGACGTGAACACCTTTAGACAAATCAAATTAGGTCGTCCTATTCAAAAATACAAAGCAGAAGATTTATGCCGTGATGCTCGTGTGAATCTTTTGAAAGGTGGTGGAATAACTGAACTGAAACAATTTGAAACATAACTCTCCGAATACAAAATCAAAGTGTTCAGGGAATGTCGGGGGAAACAAGTCCTATATGAGGGGCTTACTCCTCCCGAATATTCCTTTAAGGGCTACCTTGATTTGAATTTTCACGACGATAAGCAAAACCATCTTGATTTCATAACATCCTTGACAGCTGCATTTAAGGGCTCGTACTTTTTCCGCGAGTGTCGTGTGCCCTTTGATCATAAGAACGAGCACAAATGTGAATCCACGTGTAAAAAGTGCTCCGCTTAAGCGGCCTTAAGTGGAGGTCAAACTGTGACCTGTAGAGACTGTGGGCATTGGTTCACAAACCAAACATGTTCTGATAACCATAAAGTCCCGATTTTTGCAGAAGTCACATGTCGGTCTGTGAAGTCAAAAAGTTTTGTGACGTATGCGGGCAATTTTGCAGTTTGGAAAGATCAAATTATTCACACAGGTGTTATGAGAATTTTTGTAGAGTATGCGATACATATTGTCCTTTTGGCCATTTATGTTATATGAAGCAGGCCCCATCTAAGCCTTCACTAAAAAAGAGCAATTTCATATTTGTATTCTATGATTTTGAATGAAGAAAAGAAACGCTTCTTCAAGGTGCGGTCAACACGTACTTGCATGAACCTAACCTCTTTGTCGTGCAGACGTGTTGCAAGGCCTGCCTTCATATCGATGTAAATGACCATCATTGCACCGAATGCGGGGGCTATAGGACTTGCATATTCAAGGGTGAAACCACATTGGCCCAATTTTTCGGATTTATAGAGCAAATTAAAGCAACACAATTTAAGGATATCACCCTTCTAGGCCTTAATGTAAAGGGCTATGATGGGAGTTTTATTTTAAAATACATGACGGAGGTAAAAAAATGGACTCCATAGCTCATAATGAACGGTGGGAAAATCATGTCCATGCATTAGGGTCCACTCAACTTTATTGACTCGCAGAACTTTCTCCCGATGTCATTGTCTAAGGTGCCCAAGATATTCGGCTTGGACAAGTCTTTGGCCAAGGGACATTTGCCCCATTTTTTCAATAAAAAATCAAACGTGGAGTATCGGTGAGATGTCGGTTGAGGGAAATAAGCACTTTGAGAAGTGGTATGACACATTGGTCAAAGAAAATTATATCTTTGATTTTAACCGTGAGTTGGAACTGTATTGCGTGAAAGATGTAGAGATCCTACGGATGGCCTGCCTAAAGATTAGAGACATGCTTATGGAAAAAGCAAAGGTGGATCCTTTCAGAGAGGCGTGTACGATCGCAGGAGCAGCCATGTTGGTTTACCGCTGAAGTCCTATTAAGGTGAATACCATCGGTATCATCCCTAACGACGGCTGCTGGTGTGCAGACCAATAGTCGCACGTCACTGTACAAAAGCTCTGCTGGGAGGCCCATCAAAGGGGTGTGTCTATCCTCCATGCGGGTAACGGCTGTGAGGAATATGTGTTAGAGCGACGTGTAGACGGCGTTTTTAAAGCTGGAGATACCACCACCATCTTCCAGTTCTGAGGCTGTTATTGGCACGGGTGCCCTCTCTCTTATCCTAATAGGACCACCCTTATCAAAAACAGCCCCCACGAGACCATGGAGACGCGATATGATGCGACCATAGCTTGCTTGCAAAAATTAAAAATGCCGGCTACACGGTCGTAGAGATGTGGGAGTGTACGTTTATTGCGATGAAACGCACAGACAAGGATTTAAAACAATTTGTACTCTAGCACGAGGTGTACAGTAAGGAGCCCCTCAGTCCCAGGGAAGTACTCTTTGGCGGACGTACAAATGGTATCAAACTCTTCCACGAAGCAGACCTCTATTGTGGAGAGAAGATCAAGTACTTGGGTGTGTGTTCGTTGTATCCTTAATGTTTGCAAGTACAAAAAATATCCCATCGGCCACCCCAAAATTCACTTCGAACAAAATTGTCTATCTATAGAACACGTATGAGGCATAGCCAAAGTTACAGTGACGCCTCCGCGGGATTTATTTATGCCCGTATAGTCTACATGGATGCATGACAAGTTAAAGTTCATCTTGTTCAGGAAATGCGGGGAGGAGAAAAACCAAGGCGCATGTCAGCACAATGACAAGAAAGATTGCTGGTCGACAGGTGTCTGGGTGATTGACGAGATCCGGAAAGCCGTTGAGAAAGGCTACACCGTTGAATATGTACACGAATTATGAGAGTACAATGTATCTGTTTACGACCGTCAGACACGTTCTGACGGCTTGTTTCAGAGGTACATTGATACTTTTTAAAAAATTAAACAAGAAGCCAGCGGATGGACAGAATGGTGTACCTCACAAGATGAGAAGTGAACTTACATTCAAAATTATGAGGAAAGGGAAGAGGTAAAACTCGATTTCGGCTCTGTTTGTAAAAACCCTGGTCTCCGCACACTGGCTAAACTCTTTTTAAATTCACTTTGGGAAAAGTTTGGGTACAGACCCGATTTACCACACGTAGCCGCTGTCAACGACTATCAGCGCATCCACAAGTACCTGACGGATCCGTACATCACCGTGGAGAGCGTCATTGATTTAAATTAAGAGGTTACGTTCCTCAATTACAAGGATGCGCGTGACGCGTTGGGCCCTAACCCTAAAACGAGTGTGATGGTAGCATGCTATACGACTGCTATGGCTAGGTTGCACTTATACAGCATCCTTGAAAAATTGGGGTATCGTGTTTTATATCATGATACAGATAGTGTTCCATTCACGGAATGCTCCGGCGATTGGAGTCCACCGACCGGAGACATTTAGGCGACCTCACTGACGAACTTCAAGATTACAGTCCGGGAAGCCATATTAGCGCCTTTGTATTTGGCGGTCCCAGGAATTGTGAGTACCTAGTCATTGTTGGTGGCGATCCTGCCAAAACAAAAACGGTGTGCAAGGTTCGCGGGATCACCATAAGCTACGGCAATCGGAATGACGTTAATTTTGACGTTTTGAAAATGATGGTATATATATGATATATATTTTAATTCTAGTCAAATTTGTTTATTTTCTTGTACATTTTTTATATTGAAATCATCTGATTGTGTACATATATTCAAATACTCTTTAAACTGGACTATGTTATTTAGTACCGAGGCCACTATTCTCGCTATGAGCTCAGGAAATTGATTATTGTTTCTATAATATATATTTTATAACTAACATTTTTTGTAAATATATATTCCAAGTATACTTTTAGTGGTATGAGATATATTTGTCGAAACTTTGATTTGTGTGTATATAAATATTCCAAGTATACTTTTCATTGTATGAGATAAATTTGTAAATAAATATTCAATGTTTACTTTTCACGATGTGAGATATATTTGTAAAGAAATATTATATATGTTTATGTTTTAACGTCCACACCCCCTCCCTCATATTCTATAAATACAAGTTCATTTAGCTTATAAGCTCAGTCTCAAACATTATGGACAATTTGAAACATCCATTTTCGGCCATCATCAGCAGCTCTTCCGGTTGTGGAAAGTCACATTTTGTGGCCGACTTTATCCGTAACCTGGACACAATGTGTGACGTTAAACTTGATAAAATCACCTGGTATTATTCTTTATGGCAACCGGGATTCTAACAAGACAAGTCAAATCTCCACATCATATTCTGTAAGGTCTTGCCGGAAATGGATGAAACCTGTAATGATTCTCCACAGCTGATTATCCTAGATGACCTGATACGTGAAGCCAACGATGTGTTCGTCGATCTTTTCACCAAAGGATCCCACCATCAAAACAATAGCGTCATGTACCATACACAAAATATATTCCACCAGGGCAAGGGCCAAATTATATTTCCTTAAACGCACATTATATCGTGCTTTTTAAAAATCCCAGGAATAAAGCTCAGATTCAGCACTTTTCACGTAAAATCTGTCCTGAAATCCCCCGTGTTTTACAAGAGGCTTACGCTGACGCAACATGTACTCCCCACGGGTATTTATTGTTAGATTTCAATCAAGGTACACCCGAATGGTTCAGATATTGAACCCGCACAAATGTCGGGTGCTGCGTATACCTACCACGCAAAAGCTATAAAAACACCGACACTTTCCGATTACAGATTATTTCATAACCATGAGTCCCAAAGTGTTGAAGCAGGCCCCTCTGCTGCGTGTGCTGCATCGCATGAACCCGCAGCAACGTGTCGCCTTGTTGACAAAGGCAGATAAAAAACTGATTGACTCTGTTTGCGAGTGTGCCTACAACACTTTAAAAGGGCGAATGCCATTGAAAAATGAAAGAAGACAAAGTTACGTGCTCACAAGGTGTTGCGCATGCTGGTCAAATGAGGAGAGTGCTAGAAGAAGAAGAGACGACTATTCGTTCAGAAAGGAGGAGCGTTCCTCCCCTTACTTTTAGCCTCATTAATCAGCGGTGTCCTCGGTTCCTTATTCAACAAATAGATAATGGAACACACGTAAAAGATGATTTTGGTAAACCCGGAAACATAACACCGTTACGAGCAACATCACCAAAAAGTGGCATCGGCCACAAATCTAGTGCTCTCCGAGCTGGACAAGGAAATGGAAAAAATCCTCGCTTCAAAACTTGACGACAGGTCTAAATGGACTTTATATATCAACAAGTGCTACAGCGCTATCTGCACTTTAGTCAACACTCTCCACCACCTAAAAATACCAATACCACGACCACCCCTGGAGTGTCTGTACTTCCCATCTCTGCTGTACTCAATACTGTACCAGTACAGGCACGTAAAAAAGCCAAGATTTTACTAGAACATATAAATTCCAAGCGCGGTATCTCTTGGAACGAAAATGGGGAAGTGAGTATTCACAGATACGCCTCTCCGTTGATCCAATATTGTGGAGATCGTCTCACGGCGCTTCAAAAAATAAACATCCCGAAAGAATTTATTGTTAATACAAAACATTTGGTGCCCATTAGAGATCCGACGCCCGTACCACAACCACTTACACCGTCGCAACGCCCTAAGAAGAAGAAACTGAAAAGGGTGGACGAAAACAGGTGGCTGCTGTTCCGAGCTTAATGGCCATTTTAGCCAACATCTACTACGACCTTTCTCATCCTGCGGGGTTTGCAGGGGTGGAGTCGCTCATAATGGAGTCCAAGAAAGATCCCGAAAAAGTACGAAAATGGCTTCGAGCGCAGGATGCTTATACCCTACATAAAAATGTGATAAAAATGTTTCCACGCAGCAAGTACGTGGTGTCATACATTGACGATCTCTGGCGAGCCGATCTTAACGATATGCGAAGTCTCGGAAAATACAACGACAGTGCCGTGTACTTGCTCACCGTCATCGACGTGTTTAGCAAGATGGCATGGGCGAGGACGCCTCCATCCAAAAAGGGGAGCGTCGTGAGAGACGCCTTTCAGGACATTTTCATACAAAGTGGACATAAACCTCTAAGTTTACAGACGGACAAGGGGACAGAGTTCACGGCACGACTAGTCAGGAAATTTCTTAGTAAAGAAGGCGTGTATTACTACCCCACTCATAATCCGGACGTGAAGGCAAGCATCGTGGAACGATTCAATAGAACTCTGAAAGGGCGCATGTGGCGCTACTTTACCAAAAATAACACGTATCGCTATGTGGACGTCTTCCAAGACCTCGTAAACGCTTACAACAGTGCAAAACATTCCAGTATCAAGATGGCGCATGCCGACGTTTCAGAAACTATTGTGCTTTAAGTCAGAGATAATCTGTACGGCAGACGGCGCTCAAAATTTAATAGTAAGCCAAAACTCAAAGTCGGTGACACGGTGCGTATTAAAAATCCAAAATTCTTTTTGAAAAAGGTTACGAAAGCAATTGGAGCGAAGAAATTTTTAAAGTCAGCAGTGTCGTGTTGCGACAACCAGTCGTCTACAGGTTGACCGATCTCAACGGCGAGGAGGTGGAGGGAACGTTTTACGAACCCGAATTTTAACTCTTACGTCTTCCCGAAACTTTTAAAGTTGATAAAATACTACGTGTCAAGGGTAAAGGCGCCAGAAAGAAAGTGTACGTGCAGTGGAAAAGGCTACCCCGCCAAGTTTAATTCCCGGATTCCTGCCAGTTTCGTCAGCGCCCTACCATGAAGGACCAGTTTTACATCACTTTGCCAAGCGACAGATTTATGGGATATTTCCCGAAAAATACCCTCACTAATTTCACCAGGCAACTACCCTACCGTCTTACACTTGATGGACAGTGGGAAGTCGCTCTCGCTGAGTTCCAATATCCGTGTTCTTTCACAACCGTACCCGAGGGCCAAAACATTGTATGGTACAACTGGGTTGACGCTAATGGTGTGGAACAAATATTCAAGGATCACATCCCTCCTGGAAACCACAGCACTATCCATGAATTTGTTAAAGCCCTAAACGAAGTAGAGGCGTTTAAAGGGGTTTTCGGCTTTGTATTCAAGTACACAAACCCTAACAAAAAAGTGGACGTTGTTTCTTTTGCACCAAATATACAGCTGCCGACTCTATCTAGTCAACTAATTCTACAGCTCGGTCTCGATCCTCAGACTAATCTGATTAAAGTCCCAAAGTCACCGTACGCCGCCAACATTCTACTAGGCTTGCCCTCGCAAATGTACGTCTACACGGATATCATCGATCCTCAAGCCCATGGGTGACATTGTGGCACCGCTCTTACGTATCGTCGGTATCAACAACATAAACTATCTCTACAGCATACATAAGATAGCTATGATCCGATGCACTACGTGCCCGTACTTAGAAGGGAAATTGAAAGCCTGGAAATCAATATAAGAACAGACACTGGTGAACCTATCCCATTCGAGTTTGGTAAAGTGTGCGTGAAACTTCATTTTCGACGCTGCTAAACATGAACTGTCCCTACCAAACATACTACATTAACCAGGCTGGAACATGAATATCGTCGATCTACCGCGGTGTTCCCTATCAACGCGAGCATAGAATACGAAGTTCTTTCAGTGGCCTCTTCAGGAGCCTCGTACCGTTGCTGAGAAGTGGTGCTAAAGCCATTGGAAAACAGTTGCTTCATACGGGCATCGACGTGCTCTCCGACGTCACCAATCAGCGTCATCCTTTCAAAGAGGCCCTATGGCAACGTGTCGGCGAGGTTGGAACAAAGCCGAAACGAAAGGTGGAGCAGAATATCGACACGCTGATGACCGGCTCAGGCTATAAAGTGCGTCGCAAGAAACACAGACGTCAATCTTATGGCGTTGCCCGACATAAAAAGGTCAAGAAAGAAGCGGTAGATATTTTCAGTTGAAATGTCGTTTCTACACCCCCAGTCCTGCGAGTGTGCCAGCAGTGAACTCGATCTCTTTTCCGTCCTACCCACGCAAACAAGTCTTGAAAGTGGACAATGGATCCAGTACAAACCTGTTTCTTCCCTCACTGATGATTCGCCCATCGAATTTACCGTTACCGGTCAAGGCGAGTTCTATATCGATCTTTCACAGACCATCCTCTAACTCAGGGTAGCTATCATGAAACTCGACGGTGGCGCTTTCACCGAAGTGGCTCAAATCACTCCCGTCAACAACTGGTTGCATTCGCTATTCACACAAGTGGATGTGTTTTTAAACCAATAAATAATCTCACCATCCAGCAACACGTATGCTTATAGATCGTGTATTGAAGCGCTGCTCAATTACGACAGTGAAACCAAAATAACACATTTGACTTGCGGTCTGTGGTTCGTAGACAGCCCCGGAACCTTTGAGAAGGTATACGCCGGCAAAAAGGTATTTGAGGCCCGTCGCATTCTCGTGGCAAAAAGTAAGACGATGGATATTTTGGGGCATCTACACGGTGATGTGTTTAACCAAGATAAATACCTTTGGAACGGCACCGAACTCAGAGTCAAGTTGGTCCGTTCCAGAGACGGATTTAGTCCTATAGCCGTCCCTGAAATCCCGCACTTTAAGGTTCACATCGTTGAAGCCGGTCTTCTAGTGCGGCGTGTCAAAGTAGCACCTTCTATACTGTTGGCACATGTCAAGGCATTAAACGTCAGTCCTGCAAAGTATACCACCACCCGCGTGGAAGTAAAAACACTCACTATTCCTACGGGTTTAAAAGGGAAATCACTAGACAACGTATTCACCGGACAATTACCCAAACGATGCATCGTGGGATTTGTATCAAACGCCGCATTCAATGGAGACACCACCAAGGACCCGTTCAGCTTCCAAACCTATGGCATGAACCATTTCTTGCTGTACGTGGACGGGGAACAAGTGCCGTAAAAAACGTTACAGCCCGATTTTTCAAACAGCAACTATGTCATGTCCTACCACACACTGTTTACTGGAACGGGTATCCATTTCATGAACGAAGGTAGCGACATCACACGGGAAGCCTTCCCTAAGGGATACCATCTCATGGCTTTCGATCTCACACCTAATATATCCGCCCACATGACATCGCATTGGAATTTGATGAGGCATGGCTCTCTGAGCATCGAAGTGAGCTTCACCAGAGCTCTCACCGAAACCGCCAACTGTATTGTGTACGGTGAGTTTGCCAACATCATCACCATCGATAAGGACAGAAACATCTTGACCCATTATGGGAGTTAATATAAGCGACTTCCCACCCCTGAGACCCGTCATTTAAATCATGGACGTCATTGTAGATTTCCAGAGCTTCATCAATATACAGCAAACAGTTTATCGTTAAGGAACTTAGTGTTTTATCTGTATGTGATACATTACTTCAAAATTGGGTGTTAAAACCACCATTCGATATCGAGGAACTTTCCGCCGCTGATAAAAAACAAGCCGACTATATCGTCAACAAACTGCACGGTATTCCCTGGGATAGCGGTGATGTGGATTACAACCTGCTTGAATCCCTCATATCCCGTGCCACAACGCGTGCAAATACCGTCTACGTCAAGGGGACAGAAAATAAAAATTTTCTAGCCAAATACCCACCTATGCCCGTCGTAGATCTGTACGACAGAGGTTGTTCTTTTTTGAAAACACTTAAATTGGGCCGCACCATGTGCATGACACATAGCTCTCTATGGAATTTCTGTTCAGCCTCCATCGCTTGGGGACTTCGATATTGGATGATTGGAGATGGACACGCACACCATAAGATGTACGCTGAAAACAAACCCGTGGTTCCGTTCTGTATGGTTGGGTATTTTCCCTGCTGATCAACTACCCGCAAGAATAGTGCGACCTGCTGCTCTCATCATCAACACGTATCCACACACTAAGCCTGTGAAGCATTGGGTCGCCATCTTTATCGACAAAAACGGCGTGGGAGAATACTTTGACATTTATGGTTTTGCACCCGTATAAAGTCATATCTGGCATTTATACGCAAAAAACTTTCCGCACGTCTCATAACACGCTACAACTTCAAAGCATAACTTCAGACGTTTGCGGCCATTACTGTCTCATGTACCATCTCTATCACGCCCAGAACATTCCGATGAAAACTTGCCTAACCCTATTCTCACCCAGCAATCGTACAGGCAACGACGCTAAGGTGGTGAGATATTACAACACATTTTCAAGACTGTGGGGTCCTGCCACCCCTCAAGAGGCTGCGTCCAATCAGCGTGCGCCTATAAAAGGGGCGTCCCGATGGCGTGCCAGCCATAATCACGATATTCGTCGAAGCGATCAAACATCATGGAAGGTCAAGACGTTTGCATCCGCAAAGCGAAGCCGGTGAAGTCGCTCGCCATCACCAGTATTTGCAAAACTTTGTTACCGATGGACGAAGTCATCGCCAAGCGAGTCATCGTTGCCATGAGCGTCAAGAACAACTTTACGCCCTATGTACAGCTAGAAAAATGTGGAGGGATCTGTGCGGTGTTCAACCGTACAAAGTGGCAAGAACTTGGCAGCTACAAGTCTGTCATATCAAAGTTTTCAGCAACACGCAACCTCCTCAGAAGATTAGTCTGACTAATCATGAGATCTCTCTGAGACGCATGTGCGGTAACCGTATGGTCGTCATCAGCGAGAAACAAGATGCTGGACTCAAACGGGTCACCTATCTAGCACCAAGCTGGGCACGTCTTTGTGATGTGTGGGACCTCATCGACGTCACC
Organism: Timema genevievae; assembly: GCA_902155825.1. Taxonomy (NCBI): domain Eukaryota; kingdom Metazoa; phylum Arthropoda; class Insecta; order Phasmatodea; family Timematidae; genus Timema; species Timema genevievae. The sequence continues at coordinate 23,980 of CABFWO010001336.1, forward strand.
ATCGACCGACGGGATATGTGGTCGACACCCACCGCACGATATTCCAACGATTTGATCGACACACTCGTCATGGATGTATGCAACACGCAACAGAATCAGCGGATTTCATTGAAAGCCTACGGTGGAAATGCACATCAGAAACCTGAATCATATCAGTTCTACCTATTATGCATGGCAAGTAATTTGTTTGGACTATTACATGCTGGATTGTGAACTAAAAACTATTTTACTAACACATCTAAGAGACACTGCAGAAAAACGTATAAACGAATATATGCGTCATTTCTGTAAAAGTGTATAATAAATATTATATATATCTGTGAAACATTTAATGTATGTCTGTAAAACCTTTAATATATAATAATAGGTTTTATGTATGTCTGTAAAGCCGTTAATGTATGTCTGTAAAACCTTTATTGTATAATAAATATATGTTTTGTAATATCGTGTTTTATTCACGCAAAACCTGTCTGTTCCTTAGACGTAGTGTAACCATATACGAGTCTCGACTTGTCGAGCTGGAAAACTGGCACCAAACATGAACAGCGTCAAAGACCTATTGTACCAGCTCATGGTTTCAAGGTCACGATCTATTCTGGTCTCGACTTGTCTTGTCGAGCCACCAAACTGGCGCCAGTCATCAGTGTTGCGACAGAGCGATGCCATCATTGGGAAAATCCATTGCTGAGGGAGGGTTGCCAGGGTCAATGACCTAGCTCACGGTTTCAAGGTCACGATCTATTCCTGTCTCGACTCGTTTTGTCAAGCCGCCAAGCTGGCGCCAGTCATCAGGGAAAACCCATTGCGACATAGAAGGGGAGATTACGACATTATTCAGGGTCGTGATCTATTCTTCTCTCTACTTGTCTTGTCGAGCCGCCAAACTGGCGCCAGTCATCAGGGAAAACCCATTACCATATAGGGGGTTGCGACACAGGGAAAACCCATTACCACATGGGGGGGAGGGTTGCAACACATGCCTTGAAGGAGGGGGAGTGAGGGGAAGTGTAATGGGTCTCAAGGCAGGGGAACCATTTCTCACACTCTACCCCAAACGGTCATCAGGAGAGGTTCATGATGTGTGTTCCGGGAAGTGAAACGCCGGCGAACAGCTGCCAGCCGGTCTCATTCTACGCTACGCTGTTGTCGGGAGATGTTCGTGCTCCCGCACCCGACGCCGTGGACTGCACGCCAATAAATAAAATAATAAACTCTAACGCCTGTCCCAATCCTACCCAGGCATAAAAAAACAAGTTCATACAAGAACTAAAATGTTTGGAACACTGGAAAGGGGGTCAGGGGGAGAGGTTCAGGGAGTGGTGAGGGGTTCAGGGGCAGGGGAAAAGCTAACAGCCAATCAGAGAGTGACAACAACATTACGTAATCATCACAATACACTGACTCTCCACGTCGGGGTCAAAGGTCAGAGGTTAAATTGTGCTGAAAGGGCGTGCTAGGTAGTGACGTGGTAGTGAAATAAAGTTTAAAGAAAATTGTGCAATAAATTTTTAATCTTCAGCTTTTAAGGTTATCATTTATTTTCCTTTTCTTGAATCGTTGCACCTTTTACGACAGGTTACCTATGCACGAAACCTCTCCACAATATAGTTAAATATTAACAAATTATAGTTAATCGATAGACGTAGCAGTGGTTTATTTTTATCCTCACTGAGCCGCGCTAGAAGTATTTAACCCATCACAATGAGGTTTAATCGATTAAATCTAAAATCGCTGTACGATATATTATCTCAACACCATCTAATACTGTCTTGAACTCAGCATATTTTCTTGGTTGACCATCACACTGACCGTGGACATTCTTCTTCGACCAAGTCGGCACCAGAAATAAGGAATTCGAATGGAGCGTCTTGTGACCCGGTCGTATACGCCAGATGTCCTAGTCTGTGCGCGTTACACCTTCGACAGCACCAGGCCTCTCTCAAACCATCTGGCCTGTTCTCTTAGGGAAGAATAATTATGTTTCTTTTCTCTCCCCTCCTTTTTCCCAGCACATTTTGTTAGTATAAATTGGGCTGTCCAAAAAACCATAACACACTCTTCGTCTTATCCTCGACTGGAGAAGAAATTCTTTTTAAGTCAACTATCAGCTGTCTCTACTAGTCTAACCACCATGCGGAAACGAATGGTCTCGGTGGCATGACGCAGAAGGGTTAAGACCAGTAACTATAGATCGTGTACCTACTCTATGAAATCCGTGTCCGGGTTAGAATATTAAATTTGTTAAGTTTTATTATATTTCAATAACATGTAGGGTCTACTTTTAACTATTCTATCCAACCCAGGTTCGGGTTAGAATATTAAATTACTAGTTTTATTATATTCTGATTACATGTAGGGTCTACTTATAACCACTCTATAAAACCCGTGTTTGGGCTAGAATATTTAATTTTATAGTTTAACAATGTTTTGAAATGGTGTGGGGTAAATATATTATACCTAACATTACATATATTTTGTAAAGGTCCGTACATGCATTACTTATTTATGTTTATATATATATATTTTGTTATGGTGATCACCTAATTGATTATTTAGGATTATGTTGGTGTTAATTGTTCATGACACTGTAATGTTACTTCCTTGTTAAGTCGTTCGTGTACATCGCAAACAAATTTATGGTTTATGTCTCAATTTTTCTCCCTCTTTCTCAGTAGTCACTGTCTTCCTGTGTTGTTAAGTGAATACTGTCAATGTACTATCACGGATTTATTACAGATGAAATTAAACTTATAAATTGTCATCAATAATCTTTCGTAATCTCTATATACTTGTACATTAAATTTATCTTCTCTTAAACTGTTTACTAAGTCATGTAAACTTCCCCCTTATCCCACCTGCTGTTGTTAAAACTTTGGTAGGGCTAAGAAGTCGCCTCTTCGCCCCTAATAGCACAGTGGTGCAAATGCACCGACGGTGCATGTAGTGCAGGCGGTGCACCGTAAGGAATTCACCTGCAATATTTAGTTGATAAAAAGTATGAACTAATCTACGTGGTAATCTATATGTTTATTGATTTTGAAAGGAATTAATTTAAGATTTTAGGTTTTGTTTATGTAAAATCACAGTATATTTAAATGATTATAACTATTTGTATTAATTAGTAGGTAATAGCTTTATTTTCCGTAAATATATTATACCTAACATTACATATATTCTGTAAGGATCTCAACAAATATTGAACATTTCTTTAGTATTCATGATTTATTGTTTTAAATTATTGTTAAAAATGGTGCCTGTATTTGTACTGTGCAGTACATATTCTTATTTTAGTATGTATACTATATACTCTATATTATTATTTTAGTAATAATACATTTAAAAAATACATATATTTTTATCTTAGTAAGCTAAAAGCTCCTCACTTTAAACTGAAGAAAATTAAATTTACTTTACACATTTATTTAAAATTTGACTAAACCACTATGTATATTATGATAAAAGGTAGCATCGTTTATTATATCAATAAAACAGCTTAGAAGAATAATAATAAAACAACCTAAATAATCATTATTATTATTATTATTATTATTATTATTATTATTATTGTAAGAACATTTTTTATTACTATACTATTTACATTCACAACATTTCTTCATATCAAAAAAATATATATGTCAATGTCATTCTTTGCTTCCTTATTACTTATATATCCCTACTAAACGTGGTAAACCAAACCAATTAAAAAAACCTTACATCTTTTTGAAATAAAGTTAACTACCCAAGTTTATATTTTTATATACATTTTGTATATTAACTTATTTTCATACATATAGAATGCATATACTCTAGAAAAGGTTTTAATAATAAGTACTTATAATGATGATTACTATAATAAGTGATTTAACATAAATTGTATTACAATTTTGCATTGCGATAGAGTTAAGCTATATCATTTTTCAATGATTTTTATAGTTGATTTATCTCATAACATTATTATCTGTCAATTTTTTTTTGTGACACACTGGTATTAAGATACGGATTGAATGAAAACAATATTTTTGGAATAAAGGTTTGATTTTTAACTTGATAACCATTATAATTACAACATAAATACCTTTCAGTCAACAATTCTTCGTTTTCTTTGTTTCTTGCCTGTTTCTGGTCGATTCTAAATGATAATGATAGAAGCCTGTGCTTGTGAGGAACTTTCAAGCTATGTCTGGGGTGACGTATTTTAGGGGTGAGAACTTTTACTGTGGATGATACATTAAAATTTTCTTTTGAATATTGGTAATCATTAATCTCATGGAGTTGCTGCTCTTGTAGATTCTGATTATTGGGTCTTTTTAATCGTGCATTTTCTTTATGCTCATCTTCCTCTACATTCACTACGTAGTTTATTAATTTTTCTCCCTGCGGTGGGTCAATTTGATCAATTGTTGGGTCATCTGAATTTATTTTCACTATAGGACTATGTGGACTGAATCTATTTATATTTGTCATATGCTGAGTTAGTGAATACCTTGTCTGGTAGAGCAAAGCAGCATCAACCATTTCATGTTCTGGCATTTCAATGGTAAATAAATCTATCATAGGGAACATGAGTGAATCGAGATAAATGGTGTTACTTCGTCTGGTATTAGTTTCATTTCTTGTGTTTTCCAATATGTAGTCTCTGGCAGCGTTGACCAGGAATCCAGGAATCGGTCGTGCTGTTGCTAAAAAAAATATATATATTGTTAATATATTATTAAATCGTACTATTTATTGCCATTACATTTGGAAACAATTGGTTGCAAGAGATATCCTTAGTATGGAAATCGGGTGACCTGGTGATCTAGGGGGTAAGGTGTCAGACTTCTGTGCTGAGGGTCCGGGGTTCAATCCTCGGTCCCGGCACAGATGTATCTGATTGCCAAATCCTTCCTTCACCTCTGACAAGACGTGTATTAATCACAACTTGTGAATGTGAGGAATGCCAGACCTCCACCGTGGTTCGGATTCTACGTTAAACTGTAGGTACTCCGTTTCATCTCACAATCACCCTACCATTACACATTAGCGTAAGTGCGTATAACCCGAACGGGTAGTAAGACGCGGTGCTAATAATAATAATAATAGTATGGAAATCGATTAATCCTAAGATACTCCTTGTGAAACAGCATTGAGGTCAACCTCTAATTCTGTTGTTTTTCATCGAATAGTTCTTGACCTCAATTATTGATTTATTAATACGTAGGCTTCAACAATACTTAAATAAAATAACCTTTATTTTTTTCCTTCTCTTGAGGTGTATATATTTTAAACTCCCCTGAATATGGTCTGTAAATTATATTTATTGAGATAATCCTTGGCTACATGACCTGACATCCAAGGCAAGGAATAATATAAAAACCATCCACTTCCTTGAAAGAGGAATAGTAACGTTTTGGATGCTATTAGGAAGGGAAACCAATGAAATTTACTTTGGATTAAGATTTATTTTTAAAACTCCATGTTCTCTTTGTATGAGAAGATCTTATTATCTTTTGTAGACAAAAGACTAACATTTTGAACACATTAGTTCGCATTTTTTTCTACGAAATTTTTAATTCAAGGAAACATACAAAAATAGTAAATTAAGTACACAACTCTGTTAACCAGCTACGTGGTGTAGGGGTCAGTACACCTGGTTACGAGCCTAGGGGAGCTGGGTTCGATTCCCGGTTAGTATCTTAGGTATTTTCCTCTTAGGGGGAATGATCCCAATAGTTACTAGGGTTTTGTTAATTAGGCTTAAACTAGATTAAGACCCACGCTGTTTCCACAACTTCATAATAACTATCATCACATCATCTCATTGCGGGTTTGACGTTTAGACAACTCCAAGGTGTACCCTGGGTAAGTTCTGTCACCAGAACGGCAAATAGTCTACACATAAGGCGACCCTCCTGGTCATATATGTCATACGATAAAAACAAACAAAAAACACTCTGTTTGTAAATTTCACTGTTTTGCACCTCGTATCTGAAGGGTGCTTCATACGAGTAAAACCAGCTCGTATTTAACTAGTATAGGATTACCTATAACAAGGATCATGTATAATTATTAGTACTATGTCACCATCTGAAGAGGTTGGGTCTTCGTACAAAATAAGCTTAAGGAAACAACTTTAAAAACTGTTGATGTAACCATAAAATATTTGAGCTTTGTTCCAGATTTTGAAAGTGCGATATTTTGCAAAATAAAATAAGTAGGAATATAGCAGTATTTTCTGAGTGTGGCTCTTACGACGTGATTTTCCTTACAATTTTGACTTTGCTATCACTTGATTTATAACTATTTAAGTTGACCTATAGGCGGGATTACACGTAAGTTTGTAGTTTAATTAATAGTTATTTACCTCGTTTTATTGTGTGTTTTTATCCATCATTGGTAGAATGATGGATTTTATCAAAGAAATTAACCACAAATAAACTTAATTTTATGTGTGGCTATATTTTAAAGCCTATCTTAATATCTGAATACATGATGTTTTAATGTAACGATATCTAATCCAATTGCTTTAGTATGTATATGAGTGAATTAATTTTAGCATATTTAAATTTAGTGCAAGAAAATATCTAGTAAAATAGAATTTATTTGTATCACTTGTTCAAAGACCACCTTCTTCTCTTTGTTATCACTACCATAATAGAGTTTAATAAACTTTTACAGCTTATATTTTTTTAGTGAATTTTTATGTTTATTTATAAGTTATTTATATTTGCATATCAAAATATATAATATTGTTTAAATGCATCAATAATTTTAAAATATATAAATAGCAAACATTGATTAAGTTAGCCCAGAAAAGGCGTAATAGACTTTAATCGGGTAGTTTGAAGTTCTAATCCTGGATGTATGAATCAAATTTAGTTCTCAATTATTAATCTGGGTGAATGGCACTGTGATTAACCCTATAAATACTCTTAATAATTCTCATGATTCCTTCCCCTTACAGTCATGAAGTCATTAATAATCTTATATTAAATATAATAATAAAATCAAGTTAGTAAGGAACACACACAACTACACAAATAAAAAAAGTGTCCTTACATTATTAGCCTTTACCTCCTGCAGTATCCACGACATCAGGCCCTTATGATTTAGAGCAGGCATATCAAAATTGTTTGATCGTAAGGACCACATTGGAAATTCAAAATACTCAGGAAGCCACATTCCAAAAATGCAAGTATATTGTCAATAATTTAAGTAAAAAAATTCAAAATTAACATTAAAATGATAAAACAATAAGCCCCCGTATACAACAATAAGAATCACCCCACATTTTCTACAAAAAATTGGAAATTTTACTTGCGGAAATGTTGTAATTGTTGTGTGATAAATCTTGTGCCAAAGTAACTTTTATAATAGTTGACCAATGTGTGTACGTAATCCGAGATCTATCGTGTTTTTGGTTTCATTTCACGTGAGAAAACAACTTTGACCCACTTAAGTGATACCAAACATGTCAAATATTGGGTGCGCAAATTCAACAAGTTTTGGGAATTGATCTATGTTGAAGAAAAAGTATTAATACGGCCTCCCAACTTCAGATTTCTCCAAATTATGCCAAATTCTCAAATTTAACAATTTCAAAGGGAGTGTTTATACTACGTTTATAATAAGAAGAATAGTCACTTACGTTGGTACTAGGCTCAGTTTATCAAATGGTCCATGGGCCACACAAAATCATGGATAGAGTCGCAAGCGGCCTGCGGGCTGCAAATTTGACATGCCTGCTTTAGAGCGTTCATGAATCATCTCAGGAAACCATGGTGGTTCAAATATCGTTGGGGCTTATTTTTTTTAATTATTATGGTATGCGTAGGCAGGTTAGTAATTTGCGATTAAGAATACTCAAAAAGTGAAATCACACACGCTGTTAGCACTTAGCTTGTGTAAATCTGTAAATGAGGAAGGGCATGCTTTTTCAATTAGGCTTAAATAAATAGTATGGTTATTTCATTAAATGTGGATTTAAATGCAAGGCTGGCAAAAATAAAGGATGGTTTGCTAAGATTTATTTTAAATCTTACTTATAAAGAAAGCTATACAACTCCTTGAAAGTTTTTTAGTAAAAATTTCCCTGAGAAAATAACAAATGCTGAGCAAACTTTAATGTTTGACTAATTATCTTATTTAGAAACAGAACATACCAAAAGACCAACAACGTTAACAATTCACCAATAAAAACATCATCAACCTACATTATACCAAAATAGCCCACTAAACACCAAGAAACACAAATACTTTAGAAACACAATTATGAGAGCTAAGAATGAGGCCACACAGTGAACAAAGAAATAATTACACCATCCAAGCTCATAATGACTAAAATGTAGGTTCAACAAAATAAGATGGAATCTAATAAGAATACCAAATAAATTAAACTTTGGGCAGAGTGTGAAATGGCTTATCTCTTAACTTCAAAGTTGAACAGGAGATGACGATTAAGTTCACCTTGCAAGTCGCAAGGTCAGAAATATAATAAGACGGTATTTAAATGATTTGTAGGCCTGCTAAAACTTTTTATTTAGCTCTGATCACAGATATTTCCAATTTGGGATCAAAATCAATTGGAAAGTGAGAAATGATGCTGCCCAACCTTCCTATTTTATTAATAGAAAGTACTGTCCCATAATTATTTCCTTGAGTTATATTATAAAACAGAAGAATCCCTAATTCCAAATAATATGACTATCAAAACCTTTTTATTGACTCATTTCTAACAAAGTATATATTAGATAAAATTATATTTTTATAAAGAGCCTATTGTAAAAATCTAAAATATATTTTTAACATTTTTGACTTTATATTGTACATCCTTCAAGGGACTGAATAAATTATTATAGAAAATGATTGTGAATTTAATAGATGTATATGTTTTTTCTAGCATTGTGTCTTACTGCCCGTTCTGGTTATGGGATTACGTACTAATTACACTAATGGTTTTAGGGGTTAGGAAGGATGTGTTCAAAAGAAGTGTACTCGCGCTTGCCTGCAGGGAGAGTGGAAAACCATTTTGTAAGAACCAGCCTCAGTACACCCGTCCGAAATTCGAACCTTGATTTCCCCATCATCGGCAGTATAGTCTACTGCAAGGGTAGCGCGTTAGACCATGTGGCCACCTAAGGGCATTTAATATTGTTATTCAAATTACATTTATTATAATGGCCTTCCATTAATATAATTTTTTTATGGTTAATGGATTTTTAATAGCAATAATAATATATAATATAGATTTTAGATCAAACACTTCTAAATTCAAGAGAACACCTTTACTACGTACCACTACTAATGTAACCATGTTACAAAAAGAAAAACAACAAGCTCAATCACCCGCCTCGGTGGTGTAGTTGGCTAACGCGCTAGTCGTGTTGAGCTCGACCGTCGAGGACGGGGAGATCGAGGTTCGAATCTCGGTCGGGTGAACTGGGGGTGGTTTTTCCTAAATGGTTTTCCACTCTCCATCCACGCAAATGCGGGTTCACTTCCTCTAAATTCAACCNGGTCAAATTTTTTTTTTGTCTTACAGAAATTACAAAGATTCATATTATATACCTAAATGTTATTAGGTCCACACAAACAATTCAACATGTAATATGTTTCACCACTTAGATACATTTTTATACAATTTGCGTAGTCGCGTTTGGTTGCGGCGCGGGAACGAGTGACTTGACCGTTCGCTAAGTGTGTCTGGCCGAACCTGACTGCACGAGCGCGGCGTGGTGCGACGGAGCCGAAGCGGGGTCGTGCTGTAGGTATACACCGCGTGGTGTTGGTGGCATTGAGTTCGAGAGAGATAGATATAGAGCGGCGATACAAACGGGGAAGTCCCGTCCCGTATTTACTTCAAAAATTATTTAATTACGTTTACCGAATGTACATTATTGTGTAAGTAGTATTAAGGCATACCTTACCCCGCTTTATTAGTAGTACATGATTGAGCTTTTATTAGCTCAGAAATATACCCAAAAACTATTTCTTATGCAATCTTAACTAAATCATTGGATTGTAAAAATAATCTAGGAACTGACATATTGTAGAGGTCTCTAGGGGCGGCAAAATTTGAATAGCCTACTGGCGGCAAATGTGTAAATCCGCCACTGGTGCTGCGACCTCCTCTCCCTAGAACTCAATCCCACAGACTAAATGGAGATACGATCCAACAGTCCGCTCGTGAAGGGAGCCCTACCCAGAAACAAAACAAGTGACGGCAACTCCACCAGTTTAGTTTCCGTTTCCACAGCCTTGATGGTTACAGGCCTTTCTACGAATTCTTTATGAATTCGTGCCAGCTATATATTGCGATGTTTCTTTTACATGGGTATTCATTTCATCACTGGCTTACTAAGTGAGAGCGGCAAATTGAGCTTAGACTTAATTATTTTCTTCAAAATTCTCTTTCGGTTATATTATGGAGAACCTTTCAAAATTATTATTTTCGGACTTATTAATTTAAATTTCTATTACGGGATGGTTTTTTTTGTATCAGAATGGTTAATTTGCAACCACGTATCTATTAGCAATTTTCCTACTAGGGGAACTTTACCATTCTTCTATGCAACGTAACTTCTGTTTCGACGCTCGGTGGCTTGCATCTAATTGCGCTCTTGCCATCTGTCTGATTAGCAGTTGATGTTTTTTGGGAATATTTTGAGTATGTTTTACTTAGATAGTTTAAATTTACATATTGTTATGTGGGGACCGAGCACTTTAACTTTCAGATATGTGCTTTTAACTTTAACTGTTTCAATCTTATGCTATATTGTGGTGATAAAACCATATAGGTTTTGTGTGATTAAATAATTCCTTGATAGTCTAAATTTACATTTTATCATGTGGGAATCAAGGACTTTGACTATAAGCAATATGCTCATTACAATTATTGCTTGGAAATTAATATTTGATAGCATGAGAAGGAAGCTCTTAAACTATTAGCGTAGCGCTTTGTATCTTTGAGAGCTTTGAATTACATTAGATTGATATGGTAAAGCGGAACATTTTGGTTCTTTAGATTTATGGCTTATTGCTTTATTTCTTTAAACTTCAGATTGGCCTGAGCACATATATATTTAGTACCGTTCTATTAAACTTTGATGTAGTTGAACATTGTTAGGATTGTAAGATATCTCCAAGAATAGCATTCATTATGTATCTTAACTTCAATTACGTTAGAGTACGTATTATTAGCGCATGTGTGTAAGGCGCTTAGTAAATGATGCTGACAATGCGTCCTTTTGGGACTTTAATTATTGCACAGTCCAAAAAATTATAGCCGTTAAGTGGCGGGTTTATTATATTTGGAAGTTGTTACTTTTTCTCCAAAAAACATTATGTTAGGACGAATGATTGTCAACAAGTGACTAAATATTTTAAATATAATTTAATTCCCATTTAGACCTTTGAGTCGTAACTTGTTGTTTGCGATGGTAGTTATAGTTGTCTCTCACTTTAAACTGAACTTAACGAGCATACTAATTAAATGATATGTTTATATTCAATTCTAGTCATTTTTATTATATATTATATCTAACTACAAATCTTCGGCTTGGCTCACCTTGGGTGGTACCACGGCATTTGTAATATTTATTGTGTACCATCTATTTCTAATATGTCAAATAAAATATATACTGTTATTCTCTGGTAATTCCTTGCCTGTTATTTATCACGCTTCCATAAAAGTTAAGGTATTTACACTAATGTTAAAACTATCATCACCAACATTATTATTAATATATTATTATTATAATCATCATTACCACACACACGCACACGCACACGCAAACACATATTTATATAGGCCTAATATTCTGGTTGTATTAATACTCCAAGCATGTTTTTAATAAGTGGGAAGATATTTTTTAGTGAAAAGAGAAAATCCACTAATATACAATTTTAAAAATTCCATAGAAATGATTGTCTACTTTTGCGTTTCTTAAATAACAAGTTCAAGCACGATAAATTAAAATTGTTAGAAAATAAAAGGAAAGTTCTCTCAAGCAGTTCAAGTTATGCCAGCATATCTTAAAATATATTTTCAGTTAGTGTTTTAGTGATGGGCTTAGTGGGAACACTCACATGCCTCATTTGAGCAGTCCATGAAGCTAAAATACTTGACAGCAGGGAGAACTTGATTGTCTTCATCTTCTACTTGAATTGACAATCCGAAGTTCTTGCCAGACTCGCGCCAGACTCGGGCCGCTGACTTCACATTAAATTCAAGCCACTCTTCACCGTAAATAGACACCATCCGTGAGTCCAGCAACTTACGCTTTACTGCAATCAAACATACTGAACCATTATTTCCCATAAATGTGTCATATTTATAAACAAAACTTTTGCATTTATTTCAAATAAATACACTATGAAAAAACGAAATTAGTTTTAGTTTGGATTAGGGTCAAGCCTGTTCAAATTATTAAATACACTTTAGGATTTTTAAATCAATTTGGGGGAGTTTAATGCGAATGTTATAAACACTTGACAAGGTTGTTCAACCTAGAAAACATTGTTATCCCTTGTCTCCTGGTACTAACCCCAGAAACTAGACTAGCTAGATCAGCGCTTTTCAACAATTTACATAGGTTTTGTGAAGACGGATAGTTTGTTCGTCCACACTAGTTCGCCTTAATGGATTTTCAATACTCGTTTGGAAGTTTAGTTCCAGTTCGGAAACTAACACTTTCTTTGTTTAAACTTTTAGCTCTAATACCCAAGATATTTTCCACTAATGTAACCAACCCAAATCTTTATATGACCTGATTAGACGATGAAAATACTTTGTTACTAAAGTATCAAGTAAAAAAAGTTTTACAAAAAAATATTTAATAATTTCCCTTGACAAAGGTGTTTCTTTCTATTATTATAGCCTTAGGATTGAAATATTATTAGTATGATTATTTACCCTGAGTCCAGCCACATTGTGTTTATACTTTAAGTCACCGATGCTTTTCTGAATGAACGTAACCTAAATGGTTACCATGACCAAGAAACCCAATAATGTTAACTCCATAAAATAACGGCTAAGACTGAATTTATTTTAATTGCATAACGCATAACTTAAATAAAAATACATATTACAGAGAACGTAATGATTTTAAGCACATTATTTTTAATGACGGCGTTCATAATCAATTCACAGTGGATAGTGAATAGTGCACAACACATAAAGTTAATTTAACTTTGACTTTCAATGCGTTATGCATGGACTTGAGCATAGACAGCCCTTGTAGCAGACAATGAGAATACGAGCGTAAGCTCTGGCCAATTAAACTCCATTATGCACAGCAGACGGACATTAGCTTAGGTGTTCTTGTTTGAAATGCCTTTTGTTAGACCCATTTTTGTTTTTAATTGATTTTCTTTGTTTTAGAGACAATGACTACAGTTGCTTATCTGATTAAAAATAAAGGGGAAATAATATATTATTTATTCTGTTGTTTAGACATAGGTCTACTGTAATATTCATGATAATAATCAAATCAGAACCAAATAGATATCCAATTTGATTTAATAGTACGGACATAATTTAAATTAGGCTAATTTCAAGTTTCAAAAGATGCAATTTAATAAAACGTGGTTTCTCGAATGAAACCTCTACACAAGTATTTTAGAGACTTTAACAAGATATTCAAAGGGGTATGATACCTTTATTACACCTAACAGTTGGGGGGGCAACTATGTTGATCTCGTTATTACGCCTAACAGTAAGGGAGCCAATCATGGCGTTACCAAAACTGTATCGCGATATTGGCCCCATGATGGGGTGTCAATTAAGACAATCATATGCCCCGGGCTGTGCGGCAATTATGGCGTTACCATTTAATATGTACTATTCGTCCATCTTGGGTTGCTGATTAATGATTATTATACTGCGCAGTAAGCACACAGAGGGGCCCAAAACAGTATCGTTACAGAGGTTAGGACAATTTCTATGAATAAAAGACAATCGATTTAAGTAGGACTTTAAATACAACGTTTCATTATAAAAAGGTTGAATTTTTCTTATGAATTGGGCACTTTACGCTATGCACTATTTACTATTAGATATGCATTATGCATGAATATAAACCCAGCCTTACTTTAATAAATGTTAAAAAATTTCTAGGAATTTTATTTAAAAAAATGCATTTTAAATGTTTCTATTATTGTACTTCAAAATGCGGGCTATCTTAAAAATTTATTTAAGGAACTGTTTTTAACATTGTAATATATTGGTGGAAAAAAGTGAGTTACGTTGGAGAATGAGTGGCTCGTATTGAACTTTTATTCAAAGTACTTGAATTTACAATGGCTAGGACAATGTAAAATAACATATTTTATAGTATATTTATCACAGCGGATACCACAATTACGTATACAATATTTACAGCTGACCTAACCAATATTTATACACGGAACAAATTAGTACAATAATTAATCTTGTAAATATTTATTAATTTTTCACGTGGGTCCATAAGAGGAATTAGCAAGATGGATATGAGTTTGAAATCTAGCACATAATAATCTAGCGTGAGGATTACTTAACTCTCTAAAATATATCGGGCCTCTTGATGTTTTCAGTGTTGTCATAATGTTTATGACGCCAGAGATAGAGAACGTGAAACATCCTATGTATATCTTTGATCTGGTCCAATATGAAGATCGTCATGTTGCCTTCACATGAGGTAGGCTCATTTGTGTATACATTTCAATATAAACAGAGAAGTAAACATGGTGGAAGAATCTAATAATTACAAACGTGTAAATTATGGTTCCATTTGTGAGGATCATTAGAGTTTGTAGGCATTCCATGAACTGTATGTGCCCTTCGTTTACCTTCAGAACGAGCAAGCTTACCTTGATTGGTTTCAATATGTTGCACGTTAAATGATAGGGCCATAGTGTAATCCAGGGGCTCCCAAACGTTTTAGATCAAAGGTACCTTTGCACCAAAAAATATATATGCTCGAGTCCTCATATAATTTTTTACACTAATATTATTAGCATTAAATATTCGTACATTCTGAACAGGTAGTAAGACGCGGGGATAAAAGAAACCATTGAATAGCAACAGTAAGATTTTACAAGTCCTTTAGAACTAAATACTTGAATAAATATTCAAAACAAAAATATATTTCGCATTTTCTTACTTGGGGAAAAAAAGTTCAAATTGCTAAATGCAAAATATAATTCAGTATATATTTATTTGTGGCTCAGGTGGACCTGCTTTTGATCACAAAATAACTCAATATTTTAAATTATGTTTTTCACCTCTAAGTTCAGATCATCTTCCATATTTAGCTTGTTTTTAAATTTAGTCTTTGTAGCAGTATAAAATGAAACTGTTTGTTCACAAAGATATAAGGCAGCCATGGTTGGAAGGGTGGTTGGTAACAGCTAGCAGAAGGTTCTTCATCGCAAACATTGACTGAAAGTAGCTAGTGTCAATATATTCGGAAATAATTAATATTTGCCCTATATATTTTAGCGAAACGCACAACAAATTTCAAAGTTCCTTACTTTAGGTTATCCAAAATTTTGTATTTTCTTTCCCCTAAAATTTTATTTTAAAAGCATAATTTATTGAAATCTCTTTATTGTTCTTTCTCTTTTAAAGAAAATTCGTTGACAATGGCAAATGTCCTTTAATCTGGTTTGAAAAAATTGCCAATCCTAATTTCTAATGCTTTTCTATAGTGTAAAAACAAATAAATAATATTGTAAAACAACCTCATGGAGCCTAAGATAAGTATGGAGGAGCCCAAAGACTCTCTGAGGAGCACAGTTTGAAAAACGCTGGTGTAGTCCATCAAGGTAAGATTGCGCTACCTTTCAGGGCAAACGGAGTGTAGACCTATAGCACAATCTTCATATTAAACGACAATGTGGGTGCTTTTTATTTTATTTGGCAAATTATTACTTTTATAAAACAAATAAATTATAAAATTAAATTTAAATAGTACAAAAAAGATCGAGATTATATAAACAAATAGTATGAATATCAATATAATTTTATTTAATTTTATTTGAATTTATTCTACCATTGTTTTAGGAAACTGTTATTTTATCCATCCATAGTAGGCATATATTCCCTAGTATTAATACAAAAAGATACACACTTTGTTTACATTGAAAAATAACACCTTACCCTGCTTGATTAGTGATTACACTATGATGTGGCACATAAGATAGATCCATGGTGTAATCTGTCAAAGTAAGTCCGCTACTTTTCATTGGTAACTAATAATAGATGCCATGTGGGATACCATATTATACAAAGTGTTGTAAGTTGATTAATATAATTTTTAATTAAAATTTATGTATTTCTTAAAGGAATATATTTCAACACAGATTTTTTCTCGCGCAAATGAGCTAATAGCGTTTGCTTTTAAGAAAGGTAGGCTTAATATAAACACTAAATATTTTGTTTTAAATCCTAAGCTAGTGTCCAAATATACCATGTATAAATGTCCCTAATTTTAGGAAAATTTATAAATGTTGTACTTTACTAACTTTAAATATAAAGAATACTCAAATAGGAATACGCATCCACAAATCTCAGTTGGTAAAATTGCTTGTTTGGATAAGAATAAACTAAAATTGTCACTTATAAAACTTAATATTATGACGTGTTCTATTATTATTATTTTATTTTGAAAATTCTTAGAAATATGAAGCTATTCTATGCTCTTTTTAATTTTAAAACACCAAACAAAATATATTCATTCATTCTTTGATCAAGTTATTTTATTTTGTTGGTATTTCTGAAGGATAAGCTATACTTTAAATGTTCCAAGCTATATTTTATTTTGAAAATTAGCTTACAAGATATACTTACCTCTGTTTTTCTTAAGGGAACGTGTATACCAGTATACGGACACTCTAACCTGCTTCTCGTCTTTATATCTAGGGGTGACTGGTAAAGTTGATATATATTGTGATTTGGTCTGACCATTGCCCTGTTGAAAGTCTTCGGTTGATGTTTGCGCTAGCTCACTTAATGCCAGAGTGGCACACGTCTCTCCCGTAGCTGTATGGTCACCCTTAAAAAAATATGAATGATTATAAAGATTGTACAAAGAAATGGTTTATGGGTCAAACACAAACTAAACGTTCTGTTATAACATTATCACTTAGGGTGACCTGGTGGTCTAGGGGTAAGGTATCGTACTTCTGTGCTAGGGGTCCGGGGTTCAATCCTCGGTCCAGGCACAGATTTATCTGATTACCAAACCCTTCCTTCACCTCTGACAAGATGTGTATTAATCACAACTTGTGAATGTGAGAAATGCCAGGCCTCCACCGTGGTTTGGATTCCACGTTAAACTGTAGGTCCTCCATTTCATCTCACAATCACCCTACCATTACACATTATCGTAAGTGCGTATAACCCGAACGGGTAGTAAGACGCGGTGCTAATAATAATAATAACATTATCACCATCTTTCTTCCTAGAAAATAAATACTATTAGTGAAATCCATCTCCTTTTAATCCCAATTTCCCACTATTACTCACTATTACTGAAGTGTGTCTACGTTAACAAGTTTTTAAAATATATTTGTTTGATTTAAACATATGACTCAGTTTGAGATAAATTGTGCTCTATAAAATCCTATCTAATTGAAATTTTAATTAATTTGTATCACAAACTGACACGTGATGATTGTCCAAAAATCAGTCCTGATAGCTGAATAAAATTTAATCAAGAGATATTAATCTAAAGTTTCCCATTCAATTTATCAGATGAGGCATACTCGTATAGCATTATTACAGCTTGTATTTTATAACATGAACAAAATGATCTGCAGCCTTAGCTGATTCAGTGAAATCAAGACACAAAATTTATCAAAAACAAATAAAAAGTTTGCTAGAATACACATTTATGAAAAGGAAACAAGCCCATCCCCATGGCTGAGTGAGTAGCAGGTCTGATTTACGTCTATGAACCTGGTCCGATGAGAAACATAGTTTAGTACATTTGTATTTGTGCTTGGCAAGGGCATAAGGAAATAGGTGAATGGGGAAACTTTGGGGACTAAGCGCTCAACATTTTTGAGCACATTTTAAATTTCTAATAAGGGGGAATGTATAAATGTGATTAGGTTTAAATAAATTAAATACCTCCACGGTCTAGGGCTTTATTCTCATATGTTATAGTATATTGGGGATAGGGAGATAAGGGTTAGAATTACAGACGTTTGTACAGCTTTTCCTCAACAGTTCATCAATCTTCTTTCACGTTAAAGAGAGTACATTTTCTCTCAAACAATTAGTGACCTACTCATTCCTGCCCCATTAGTGTAGATGTGGGGATAACTTGGATGGGTAGTAAGAACCTTTCACTATCAATGCACCAGTTTATTTGTATCTAGTGAACTGAGTTTAGTTTCTTAGGAACATGTCTTTAATATCTGAAGGCATGCCGGGACATCGTGTTTAGCCGTTGATGGCAATCTTGAGAAAACATGAAGTGCCAATGCGGCAAACTTTGGAGCTTCAAAATGCTACAACTGTTAATAAACATATTCGATTAGACACAACTATAGTTAAATATAATTTTCAAGAAGTTAATCCTGGCTATGGTTCTTATAAATGATTTAAGACTGAATTAAACTTGATTAAAGCTGGTTATTTAACTAACGTTTGAGATGGAGACCCAACTTGTATAAACTATAAAAGTCAGACATGTATAGTCTTAACGCCTGATACTGTAAAATTGGACCCAAGATAGACCATGAACTACAGATTAGTAATGTCAAAACTTGATACGAACCAGTTATTATTTTGTCAATAATGCAAGGAACAACTATGAAATTTATACGCACCGATTTAACCAGATTATTATGTCTTGTAGGGGCTACAAAGTTTAGTTTAATCTATAAAAACAAATCTCTTAAAACAAAACAAAACTCACATTTGAAAATAAGTCAGGATTCACTAAAAAATTAATTGCTTTAGCCTTCCTGTTTCGTTTTACTTCAATCCATGACTTACAATTAAAATGGTAAAATATTATGTTTTCTTAGTGTTTTATATCAATTTGAACATCATATGGTACAACAACTCTTATTTTATATTCGAATGATTTTAACTCTATTCATTGCACCGAATATAATATGAAACAAAGTACAAACATGTGTGGAACATCAATAAACCTCGCTTAGATTTGTGTTTCAGCAATGGCCTTCACTTTTATGTTTCAATATTCTGCCACTATCAGTGCAGTGTGCATCAACGCACGGTGTCTATAAAATATCCATATTATCCTTTATCCGAGTTGCCATGCTTAAGGTGGGGATGTAGGGAACGCAAGAAAAGCCCATAATTTTTGCATTGTTTATGGCAAAACTTTTTTTTGGAAAAAAAAATCTTCAGCACAAAAATAAAGTTTAATTTTCTTCTCATGGTGATAACAAACAGTTGTTGAATATTTGTCATGAGCACAGTGGAATTAGATGACAAAATTTTTAAATAAAGAGAAAAGCTGTCATTAAATTCCAGAACACCCTCGTCAGATATTCAAGAAAGGCCGATATCACCATTTTAAGAAAATTAAACTCTATATTTGTAATAAAGAAATATTTTATTTGTTTTGATCAACAAATTATTTTGATATAAAAACTGCAAAAAACACGGGCCTTTTGTCGCGTTCCCTACATCCCCACATTAACTAAAAATAGTTTCATGCATTATATTTAGGTGCACAAAACAATTAAACAATAAATAAAAAACAAACAATAAAAGTAACAAAGGAGGAAAATATATAAATATAGCCGCGATAGGCTAATTAGTTGACCATTAGAAAAATAATTGATTTCTAGTTTGGATTGTTACAATTATGAATTAATTACATAACTTATTAACAATTTTCTAGTTACTTTATAAATAAATAAAAAACAAACATTAGCGCTTATAGTGGCAGAATCTTAAAAAAAATTTAAAGGCCATTACTGTTGGATATTTTTGTAAACCATGCAGATTTCTATATACTATGTTTATTTATTTTGTAATTTGTATTTATGTTTGGGAAGAAGTAAAGATCAAAATCACTGCACAGTCTGGTAATCGGTCATAGCTACTCTCGTCTCATAAGTTAGGAAAAAATAATAATATTTACGAGTTTACGCACTATAATTCAGTTCCTTACTACTTTCACTCCAGCTGAATGGAGAACTGCTATTAGAATTTTTATTTTCAAAAACTAATATTTATTTATTACAAGAATGATTAAAATTTTTATTGTTTTATAAATCTGTCCATCTGTGTCCCACCAATTTAAAATCTTCTTAGATAAAACAATAATATGAAGGGAAGTTGATTTGTGTGTGGCGTTTCTTTGAATTTTTTTTGAAATTTTTAAAATCTACTTGCCAAAACTTGGTGGCAAATGCATGTATTTCAAAAGAGTTAATTACTTTTTCATTTATTTTATTTGAAGAATATTACGTTAAATAGATGTAGTCCAATGCTTCATATTATGTCATTTTAGCTACGAATAAAGAATAATAATTTTAAGTTGATATGACTAAACCTCAGCACCACCGCTATTCAAAAACATTTTTGACCACGATTATTATTATTATTATTATTATTATTATTATTATTATTATTATTATTATTATTATTATTATTATTATTATTATTATTATTAGCACCACGTCTTATTACCCGTTCGGGTTATACGCACTTACGCTAATGTGCAATGGTAGGGTGATTGTGAGATGAAATGGAGGACCTACAATTTAACGTGGGATCCAAACCAAGGTGGAGACCTGGCATTCCACACAATCACAAGTTGTGATTAATACACTTCTTGTCAGAGGTGAAGAAAGGGTTTGGCAATCAGATAAATCTGTGCCAGGACCACGGACCCCCAGCACTGAAGTCTGACACCTTACCTCTAGACCACCAGGTCACATACCACAATTTTCATAAAGAAGATTAATTTTATTCAAATATGGTTGAAAATCATTCCAACTATTTACATTCATATCGATTTTCTTCATATTTCTATGATATTTAAGCTTAAATTGTAAACTAACATTTTATCATGATCACAAATAAATATAGAACAATATTGATCAAACTACATACAAATATATAAATTGAAAAGAAGATGATTGACAAATTTCACTATGTATTCAATCAGATTATTTTACATTACAGCTATATTTATGATCTGCAATGCCTCAGATATTAAAATAGGCATCCCATTTAATTAAATATCTGTGCCTGGACTCACTAAACGGCGCAAGTATAGAAATTGTGCAACTTTGCGCCAAAGATACTCCCTATGATGCGCCTCTTGTCTATTCACTAAACAAGGAGAAAACTGGTGGCAAGAACTATGGGGACGTCACCAAAATGTCATCATTTGCGATTATTTTAACCAATCAATGTGAAGAGTTTGCTTCCAAACTCAGTGCTACTTTATATAAAATCGCTACAAAATATGGCAGAAAATTACGAAAATTTTAAATTTTAAATTAGTAATTAAATTAAAGTAGGCATATTTCTGAGTGTTTTTTCAAACAATAATATTATTCATGGTGGAGCGTCTATATATATTATTAATTTAAAGCTTTCGTTGCACTATTAAAATATTTTTAGAAACTTTACAAGATGTTTTAATATATACCTACATGCCATAGCTAGTGACGAGATTTTTTCGATTTGGAGAAAGATTCCACAATCTGTGGTTTTATTTGATGTTGTTTTGTTTTATGATAGTGAAATAAATTCTTTGGTGCTATATACATGTAAATGCAGCATTTTAATAACTAGTTTTGTACAGTAGCACTATAGTTTACTATAGCTAAAGCGAAACAGATTGTGTATGTTGCAAGACGTATGCTATTTTATTTTCTTTGTTAAATCATAAATTGGGGTAAAGTTAGCTTGTAGGCTTAATCTGAGGCATCGCGATAATATACCGTTATTATAATTTGTATAATTTATTGACGTGACACGCATTAAAAGTTGCGCTTTACTTTTGAGTGGGTTCAATTAAACAACGCGATTTTCTCTCAAATTATGCCTTTTCTTTTTGTAAATGTGGATTAGGCTCACTTTTTAAGTTTTTAAAGTTCCGCCCACAAATTTATTTGCTATGCTTAGTAAGTCCAAATGCTTCACATTAATTTAAAGTATCCCGTTCTTTTTTTGTGTGTATAACAACTTTGACCAAGAGAGCGATAGAAACTAGTTCGGGCGGCTGTGTGTGTGTGTGTGTGTGTGTGTGTGTGTGTGTGTGTGTGTGTGTGTGTGTGTGTGTGTGTGTGTGTGTGGGTGTGTGTGGGTG
>CABFWO010001336.1:46361-61685 GCA_902155825.1 Timema genevievae
AAGATGTGGAGCCAGAAATGATATTAAACTAAACTTAATCCTTATTAATCAAACTCTGGTGACAGCTGGGATAGTTCCCCTTTCGGGAAAATTGACCATGGTACCAGCCGGTAATCAAACCCAGGACCCTAGTTTCGTGGCCAGGTGTACTGACCACGAGACTGGTTTGTGATATTGGTATTTTGACCGTTCGGATATCACCAGGATAACACACATTCAACATTACTTAACACATTTGCCTAACTATGTTAAGTTATATAAACACTCGATGAATAAACATGTAAATAAAATTACAATCTTTAATTTGTACATAGAATCAAACCAGATAATCTTAATCATAGTGACTAAGCCATTGTGGCAGACAGTTATTTGATTCATCTTACATGAGACAGCTTGTGGAGGCGCAGCTTAGCAGCCATGATGTTGACAGTGGCTCCTTCTAGACCAATGGGATAGCTCAAGTCAAATAAGAGGTTCATCGAGTTCTCATCATTCCATAAGTCTTGGTCTGTGTTGCGGGGAATTTCGCCTGAGCAAACATAATGTCAATTCACAAAGATTCTCTCAAAATACATTTTTGAAAAGGTCTAAAGTATATTACTGAGTCCTGTTGGAGTAAACAATGTTTTAATATTTCCTGCTTCATTGTATTGTAGCAACATTATTGTTGTGTATGATAATTTGATGCACTAGTCATCAAAAATGAACTTTTTTTTAAAATACATCAGCTATATTAGACCTTATTTAAATCTAATGCATTTTGACCACAATTGACTGTATTTTATTTATTCAATATTTAAGGCCTATTATGTGTTGATTTGTTTGCTAGAGTTTTTGTAATAACTATCAAATATATAATTTTGAAAATATTTTACTGAAGTCATATTCTTTCTTGTTTCCCCTATAAGTATTTAGGAATAGGGACGAGAAATATAGGATTAGAGACGAAACGTACCCGTATTTGCATTAAGGGAGAGTGGGAAACCATTTAAGAAAAAACACCCACAGTACACCAAACCAGAATTCAAATCCAGATCTCCCCACAACCGGCAATCCAGTCTAACACAAGATTGACATGCTAGATCATTAGATCACCAATGCGGGTAGATGGACTGTTAATCTACAAAAACAATAGTGGCAAGAACTATGATATAATTTGGAGGTTCCAAATGACACTAGCCTCAATTACTTATTTGTAAAAACTAAGATAAACATTATTACTTCAATGAATATCAACACACAGGTTGCAAATCATTGTAATTACGGGGATGTCAGTATGGAAGAGACCACAATTCAATTTAAATTATTTGAAAAATGATACCCGGACACGGAACTCAAATCCGGCCGGAACCTTTGACTTCGCGCGTCAATTCTCTACCACTTAGCTATCCAAGATTAATCCCGTTTAGTACCCTCCATACAGACAGTTCCGTAATTAAAGTGATTTGTAAACTGTCTGTTGATATTAATTGATATTCGCTTTAATTACAGTTTTGTATTGTATCATCCCAAGTCGCAAATGGCTGTGGTATATGATAGCTCACGATATAAATTGATCGCTCATGTTAGCCTTAAACGTATAAATGAAGAATGATCCTCAGTACGGGACAAATCATGAATGGTTTGGTAGTAGAGCATTGGACTGCTAAGCCAAAAGTTCCGGCCGGGTTCATTTCCCGTGTCCAGTTGTCAATTTTCAACTCATTTAAATTTAATACAAATAAAAATATGATTGTTGACTCACATGATGGATAAAAGCTCTGCACTTTCTCTGTGTATGTGTCAGAGAGAGGCCACTGAGGACTTTGTTGCATGCGCTCATACATAGTTCTCATTATTTCCATCTGCTGTGGGTTAGACGCGGAGGTATTGATGACAGGTTCTTTCCCCAAAAGCCCAAGATAGCTCAGAATCTGTGTCTTGATGGCGTTGAGACGAAACTCTTTATTCCTACAAAAACAAAAAACAGAAAAACATTCAAACAATTAAACAAGAATGCATATTCACATTCTCAACAATGAAACTCTTCTTGATTATTAATACAGTGATTTTCAACATCCATAAATTTCAATTCAGAAATCTTCTGTACTATAAATATATATTCAAATTAGGTTGTTTACTTAAAACCTCGATTTTTTCTCATCTTCACTTTATTGATCGAGACATCTATATTAGTCTGTATATATAATTATTGTCACAACCTATCTTTTTATTACTACATAAGTATTGGGTGGGAACTTCGGGCAGGTTGTCATTTATATAACTTAGATTTAAAATTTACAGGCGCTTACAATACATTTTTGTACAATAAGGGCAGTGGTGGCTCATGGGTAAACCTTATTGGAGGGCGCGATCTTAAAAATTGTCAAATTAGAGAAACAACAGCCTACCCTATACCAACCTTATACCAACCTGTATTTGGCTTACAAACTAGACTTTAAAAAGTATGAAAAGCATAATGTTAAAAAAAGTTAATAAAAGCTATAAATTTTTTAAATTATAAAATACTCACCTGACACACACACACACACACACACACACACACACACACACACACACACACGCACATATATATATATACACATAGGCCTACCAGTAAACAAAAAATAAATAAATAGGTTCTGAACACTATATTGAACACTGTATATAAAATATACTTTAAGAATTAGTGTATAAATAAATGTATCCTTTAAAAGAAAAATTTAATCTTCTGTTTTTGTCTGAAATGTATTTTTTGTTTTTACTAGTTCTTTAAAGTCTGGTATCTCTCGAATAGTTAACTGTTCTATAGACAACATGACCAACGCATTAAATCTGTCTTCACACATGGTGTTTCTTAACCAAATAACAAACACAAAAAACAAAATAGTTACTTTCTTCACACTTACATATCCACGGTTTTTATCAAATAGTTTCTTATCAAAACCGTGCGTAAATCCTTATCTTTCTTTGCACTCTTTTATACCTGAATTAAGCTTGAATTGGGCACTGGCTTGTATTGTTTTTAATTTAAAACTTTTATTCCAATGATAAATAACCAAAATTCAGTTTTTTAATGTCGGAAGCTTTAATATCAATCAAGTAATCTAAAACTTGAGCTAAAGCTGCTAGATTCACAATTCTACTATACAAATAAACGCCCACCTGCAGTGTGTATTACAGGATCTCACTTGAACTCAGTCCAAATAACGCGCTAGGCGAGCGCTGATATAAGGACATTGACGTCATGTTGTCATGGCAACCACCCTGTAACGCATGCATAGCTCGCCACAGAGCACATGTTGACATAGCTATGCTTTTTGTCACGCGTTGGTGCGATTATGATTGGCTAATTTCCTCATTAAATGAGTAAATAATGGAATTATTTTTTCAATTTAAGTTTTTCATTATGTACTGAAATGTATGATTAAATTGGTATGAATACCAAAATATGTTTTGATTTTCTGTTTATTTATTTTGCAGGGAAGGCAGCGCGCATCGACTGGGCTAGCAAGTAAATAATCGTTTCTTCTGCTTCTAAAGCCTCGTTTATTATGTAACAAGCTGGACCCAAAATGTTGGGAGACAACACACAAGGAAAAGTAAGCTGTGTTTATTGTCGCCAACTTGTTGGACCAACATCCTGGGTCCTCCACTAGTTTTTAATCATTCTACACATTTCTATCCATGGATAACATCATATGACTTGCCTTTCTTCATTTATTGTGTTGACAGGAAGTGTACTCTTGCAGAAAAAACAAAAAATTAAGAAACGGTGGGGAGTTCGAAGTTTTTTTTGGCTAAACGTCAAATTGAAGGTGCGTACATGGGAATAATGAATGCCCTACATTTGCAAAGTGGATTTGATAACTTTGTACGCATGTCATAGGTGGACTTTGAATGCTTAGTTACACTTCTGTATCCTCATTTATGTGGTAAAGTGGAAAGGAAAAATGTGACTCCGGGAGAAAAATTTGCTACAACTCTACTCTTTATAGGAGCCTTATGTATAGCCACAAAACACGTGCGTTTCCAAGGCTAGATACTGATTCGACTCTATAGGGCATGCGCAGAACCTCCCAAATCAACTAACATGTTGGTTGGTCGTTTATTATCTCCAAAAAATGATCCAACACAACCCAACACAGCTTGTTGGTTCTGACCGGCTCTCCCAATAACAACATGTTGGCCAACATCCCCAACAAGTTGGGAGTGCGTTTATATTGTAACACAACTTGTTGGGATCGTGTTGGCCAACATGTTGTGTTACAATATAAACGAGGCTTAACATAACACAATACCCACAAAAACATATTAAACATTATTTCAAAAAAGTTACGATATAACATATCAAAAATGTAATAGATCTTCGTGGTCAACTTAATTTTATGCGTCTAAACTGAAACAAAAAAATATTGGTTTCAGTTTAGTTGCATAAAACTAAGTTCATATTATCTTATTCTGCTTCCTAAAATATGTCGGTTAAAATAAATTAGTTACGCTAACGGTTATATTTTAGGAAACAGAATCAGACAATATGACCTTAATTTTATGCAACTAAACTGAAACCAGTAAGTTTTTGTTCCAGTTTAGATACATAAATTATAACCGTTACTTTAACTAGTTTATTTTAACCGTCATATTTTAGAAACCAGAATCAGACAATATTTTTATATTATTAGTGCTATTGCTAGGATTTACCTATCTCATCCAGTGTGATAAACCATCCTCTCCATGTTAATGATTTTACAGTTCTTAAATAAATTATTGCTTATGTTTCTTCTAGTGCATAGTTTTGGTGTTGACATTCTTATATATATATTGATTAAATCATTCGAATAAACTAGTAGTTTGGTAGTGCGAGAGAACTTTTAAGGATAAATAAATATCAACGTTTGCGTATAGCCTGACCAGGTAGTAATACGCGGTGTTAAAAAAATGAAAAAAAATAAACGATGTGGAAAATAGTGACGTATTAAAATATCAAAATGGAAAATATGACATTATGCTGGATCAAAGTAAATTTGCGTGGGCGCTAAAAATCTAGTAAAATGTAATGAGCTTGACTTGAAAATTTATTATACTTTATATTGAAATTTAATACAATTTATTAAACTGGTATGACCAAGATGGGCTAAAATTTGGCCAATAATAATCATTTTCTGATTTGGAATAAATGTTATGCTCTTAAATTTAGAAAAAGTTGGCAATTTATAGTTTTGCATTACTTAATCTAATTAAAATTATATATTTTCATAACGTTTCGTAGCAAAAGCACACTATTATATCAATTCTTCGCTTAAAATATATTTTAAAATATTAATTTGAAAGTATGTGTGAATCATACCTTTGAATAGGAAAAAATCTCCATTGTTTGTACCCGCCAAACGACTTGTTTGGACTCTATACTACATCATATAAAGTATATTAACTTATTGAAATAATGAAAATAGCTGGGGTGTAAACTCCACGCACATCTATGGCTACCTCTCCTCGGAGCCTCTTGAAATTGCGCAACTTTACAATCAAAGAACTAAAGCTTAGAAACATAGCATTGATTTGCAGTTCTTATCTTGGTTTTCCATGGGAACCCTTATGTCAAGATGGTTTTCTCACTTGATTGACACAAGCACGAAGCTTGTTTTCAATTCGGTTCTATCTAATATTATTACTTTTACGTAATATTCGTCATTTACCCTATGTTTTTGAGTCAGTTAAGCCTATCATTTATTTGATCTTATAGCAAGGGTTGAGCGTCATGATTGCTCTTTTCTAACTATAACTGTTCGATCAATTTGAGACCATAAAAAAATCACCAAAGATGATTTATTTTCGCCGGGAAGATAGGATAAGCGTCAATTATTAATAAAATTCTACCTCCCTGGTGTGACAGGCCAGTGGTTTTTACTAAACGTGAAGCTCAAGAAACAACTTCAGTCATGTGTCTGGTTTCTAGCACAGGTGGCATCATAGAATAGAGCTAGCGATGGTTGGGGAAATGATGATGACAATAAGGTGCGATTCAAAAATTCTCAGGCTGGCCACGTGTAGCACCAAATCTATGTAGTTTAATCTTGGGCTGCCATGTAGTGTTAAAAAACTTCATTTTGAGTCAGTGTTCCAAATTTTACCTTGGTACACGTGAGCGTTTTTTTCATTAGAATTTTTCTTTGTCAGTGTTAGAGGTGTTTCTCAATTTTATTCGAGAAGAAAAATGATGAACTTGAAGGAGAAGCCTCAAGTTTTACTAAAAACTCAGCACGACTGCTTCTAAGATTTATAGAATACTTAAAGAAGCATTCGGTGATGATGGCATAAGCAAAACTAAGACCTTCGAGCAATTATCACGAGTAAAAGTAAGAAAAAGTCAAATGAGGATTCCGAACGTTCTAATCAGTCCCCAACCAACCAAAGGAATGTTAAAAAGGATCGCCAGACCATTGGTAGAAAATTATTTACATCTTTAGCATTATTGGCTTAACTTTTAGTGGTTTGCCAAAGCTTTCTCACGAAGGAACTCAACATAGGCGGATCACTGCCAAATTTATGCCCCACGTGCTAAACAAAGACTAAAGAACACCACCGGATTACTATGTGCAGGTAACTCCAGGAACAGGTCAGGAACGACCAAAAATTAATTTACAAGGTCATAACTTGTGAAAAAAAAAGAGTTTATGGACATGACTCAGAAAACAAACATATATCATACCAGTGGAAAAGTCCATATTCCCCACAACAGAAGAAAGCGAGGCAGGTCAAGAGTATACTGATATATTTATTTGACATGAGAGGAATTGTTCATAAGGAGTTTATTTCTGTTGGTTAGAGAGTGAATCAGCACTTTTACATCGAGGTTTTGATGCGTTTCAGGAAGGAAGTGATGCTAAAATCTCCTGACAAGTGGCACTCACTCACAGGACTGGCTACTGCCTCACGACAACGAACCTGGCTCACACTGCCATGTATTTATAATATTTATGACCAAAAACAAAATTAAAACTATCCCCCAACCATTTATTCATCAATTCTAGCCCCCTATGACTTCTTCCTATTACAAAAAAATTACTATCCTCTTAAAGAAGCCACCAATTTATTTAGTTGAGAGGATTCAGGTGAAATCGCAGGAGGTGCGAAAGAACATTCCACAAAGAGAGTTCAAGAGGTGCTTCCAGATTTGGAAAAGTATTTGGGCCACTGTAGTTACTCTTAAGAAGACTACTTCTTTGGGGGACAGACGGACAGCAGTTATTGGAACTTAAGTTAAGCTTACATATTTTTTATTTGTATGGTCAGGGATTTTTGGATTATGCCTCAAATAATGTTCCTGGGGAAGAGTCAAAGGGATCATCTGTGCTATCAACTTAATACTTTGTGCTTTGCATATAATAGGAGTAGTTGTAATTTAAACTTTATACTAATGTAGATATGATTTTTAAAACTAATTTCTTAACTATAATAAAATATAATTATCTAAATATTTGGCACCATTAAAAGTATAAGCATTAGTAAATAATTCCCGAAAACATATATACTTATATTATATATTATAGTATGGATATTGATTTAATTTACAATTTTGTTAAGCCCACAAACCTTTATTATATGTTCCCTCAACAGTAAAAATAAAAATATACAAAGTATTTGATAAAAACCTAATTTTCAAGAATCTTTCAATAAAATGTTAATTGCTTGAAATAAAAAAAAGAATACACCTTAGACTTGATCACTACGACATACATTTCCCAAAATGTCTATAACTAGCAACAGATCCATCTAGGGAAAGAAAGATTCAGTCTATACCTCAAGGCTGGTGGTGGATCGCGTTGTAACTGACACTACACAAATATTCTGAGGTTGGACCCTAATTATTAACACTGTCAGTGTTGGTAGTTTACGGGTTTGGGGAATCGGAAACATTAATTGGTCATCCCAGGCATTTAACACAAACATTGTTTTTATTAGTACTTTTGCTATGCATATATTTAATCCTATTTAATTCTAAGACAAGTACAACACAAAATTATAGCCTGTTCCTACTAAACATATTTTTTTAATTAAAAACCTACAATTTCACAACAATGTTTTAATTAATTGTTTTGAGAAAAAACCAATGACGCCTTTATCATGGGAAAATGCCCAAACACTTGAGCTGATTTCCAAGACAATAATTTATATTAACTCATATTCTCATAAATTTTACACATCATACGTAATTTTTAAAAATCAAACACTATATTTATGCCTGTACCAAAGTTATATATGCTTTTTTTACATATAATTAGCATACATTTTGAACCAGTGGCAGTGGCATCTTCCATTTCAACTGGATCCGTACTAATCCTATTAAAATCTCACTTGCGTAATCAAGTTTTGAGATTCTAGGTTGCTTGGTATCCTAGTTCCAATGATGCTCCTTATGGTAGAACAATGCCCGTCATTGTTGCAAGTAGAATGACACTGGTTTGCTACTGAAATCAATAAATAAATCGCCAACAAAGATCATCCACTTTGTTTTAAACAAAATCAATATGTAGTAATACTATTTTAACAATAGTTATTATTATATGTTTATATGTAAATAGCTATTCAACTTTATGCTATTTTGTTGAAATTGAACAGAGTAGCTATCATAGATTGTGTCATATATTACAGTGGTTATATCTTAAATTCTAATTTATACAATATCTAATGGTATTAATAACAAAGATAATTACCTGAAACTTCTGTTAAGATATGCATCTCGCTCTAAATGTCAGTAAAAAGTCAATATTCAAAGCTATTTTATTTATGTGTCCTACTACCCGTTTGGAATATCCACCTATTTCCACTTAAAAAGTAGTGATGGGAAAGGTAGAGTTCGAGAGAAAGTATACTCCAATTTGTGTGGATGATGAGAAGAAATTCATTTAGGGAAACACCCAAGAAAAATCGGCTTGAATTCGAACCCCAACCTCACCAGTAAAACCGATAACACGAGACTTGCGTAATTATTTGGGTACCTACCAGCACGGGCCAAAGCTTTTACAATGTCTGGTGATGATTACATATTATGTAACTTATCATTATGCAACGTCCTCCACTCTCCATTACCTTCATCTCTTTTTTGATCAATTAATGTTTTCCTGAGTACTTTTTTTCGAACACCCTAAATTTCTTCTCGTTATGTAAAGGAACAGATCATTCTTCCTAGCCATAGAGACTAACCGGTGAAACTAATGTTTTGTGTATTTTGAATGTTACTTTTTTTGACAACAAGTAGGATATTAACAATTTACTGACCGAGTGTTAGCATACATTTTCCGAATGTATTAATTTACTAGTTACCACTCTAATATCGTTATTACTAATTAAAATGTTTTGTAAAAATTAGAGCTCATTAACTCTACCAAATATACTGTTTTCGCAGTAATCTCTAAATAATTGTCGTCCTCAATCTGTGTTCTCTGTGTGATCAAGTACTCAATCTTTTCAGTGTTCACTTCTAAACCCATTTCCTTTCAGACCACTAATAAAAATGTCAGCATTTCTTTCAACAGCTGCCTTACTATTATCTAAAAAATCTAAATCATAGACTATGTATATCCTGATAGCTGCGATGTACTGTTTACGGTCAATTCTTTGCTATTCTCTTAATTACCTAAATTATGTAAACATGTCACAGTGGGCCAGTTTCATAGTCATATTTAGTACGCTTAAAGTGCGAGTCGATACTAAATACAGGATGACACCTACCTAGACCAGAATGGAATGGGCTAGTTTCGCATATGAAACTGGCCCATTCCATTCAATTTCAGGTAGGTGACGTCTTGTATTTAGTATAGCGCCGCACTTGAGGCGTACTAAATTTGACTATGAAACTGGCCCATAGTCTTTGAGTAGGTTAGTTACCAATAAATAAAAAAATCCCTTATTTGTGGGCCGTTCAAACACGCGTTACTAAATGCTGTGCCATCACTAATATAATTTTAAATCAATGTAGTTAAATTAGTTTTAAATTTGGGTAACTAAACTTTGTAACAATCACAAAATAATTATAATGGTCTATTCAAGTACTGACGATTAAAAAATAGAACTCATAAAATATTAGAACATTTTAAAAAATTAATATAATAATATTATACCAAAACCTCCTAACATTGCCTCACAAGAGTTAGCAGTAGTGGAGAAGGCATCGTCTACATACTTGTTAAAAAAAACTGTACATTTTATAAATAGTAACAAGGATTTGGAGAACTGTACCCTGAAGAGTGGGTGAGGTGAGATGGATTGGGAACTGGCTTACCTTCCAACATATCAGTTAGCCAAACCACTTATCATAGAAGCACTAACTAAATAATCTACTAGTCTTTAAAAGCCAAATTGACAGCAAGGATATGCCTATAAGTTGGTAGTGAAATAAAAATTATCTGTGATACTATTAGAGGAGGCAGAGCACAAAGAGGGTCCCAGAAATTTTCCAATTTGTATACTTCCAGGGTGTTTTCTGTTCTCCCATTTTTGAAATATCTTTATTCTAACACGAATAATGTTAGTTTCAACATCTTGAAACATTACATTGAAAATGTCTACTGTATGGCTGCCAATACATCTTAAATCATAGGAATCAATTCCTAAATGTAAAGGCAACATTTCTAAAAACTTAAGACATTCAATCTAAAATCCATTAAAATATTTGAGATAAAATAGTGTTTGTGTAAAAGAGTCCTCCTTCTGACACCCAACAAATTCAAATCAGAACAAGGAAAATCTATTAAAATAAACAATATTTAGAATGCCTTAGATGACCGCATTGAAGGGTGGAGATTTAAAGGTGTGCAGTATTACAGTTTTATGATATAATAACTATAAAAGAATGTCATTGGTGCATTTTTAACCTTTGATAAATATATCCTAGCAAAGTGTGCATATTTCAATTTTCAATACTATACTCTACTTTAATAAATCATGCTTTAAAATGAACAAATCATGAGCTTGATGTGAAAAGCATTAATTTCTCGTCTAATGTTTGAAAATTATTTAAAAAATGTTTTAAATATTGTATAGTAGCCAAATTTAACTCAAATTGACACTTGTTCATTCAAAGTCACCTAACTAAAAAGGTTTTTTTCTCTCAGTATTTTGTAAATTCTATACAAATAAATTTTACTGTTCAATTTATTTTTAATAAAGGATATATTTATTGGGTGCAGGTAAACCAATCGATAAAAAAATCTGTCGACACAAGAGGACAAAGTGGTAGTCAGATCGACAGAAAAACGATCAACACGGAGAAGCAGCTTGGACCAAGTGGTCGACACGAGTAGGACCATATGATAGACAGCTAACCGGTAGACAAACTCGAGGGACCGCAACTACTTCGTACTTTACTTTCTTCGAAGTACAACCTGTTCGTAACTCAGGGATATCATTTTGACTTTTTTTCGAGCTTTTGGGCCTTATATGTTTAAACCCACCTCTCTATCATCAACTTCTCCGACAATGCTTCCAGCCAATAGAAATAAAGGGACGGAACCGCGACTTATTCGAACGTTTCAGACAAAAAAGGGTAATCTGTTCGTAGCTCGGGGAGATCGTTCTGACAGTTCTTCGAGGTTTGGTCATGGTTTATTACTTTCTCTTTACATATAATCAGAACTATGGCGTGTCGTGAAGTGTTTCCATAGTAAGCAGAGCTTGTTGAAGCAAAAACTGTGATTTTTCTAACCCACCATTTCCCCATCTGACCAATGTTATCACTTTTGGTAGGTATTATCAATATATATAAAATAACCCTCCTAATATAGTAAAATATTATCCATTTTGGCTAATTTTTTTAATATTTCTTCTAAAATGCTCTTTTTATGTAAATTGTACAATAATTTAATTGTAAATGGGCTTTAATTGATAACCAACTAAAGAATGTTTTACTGAATGATGAGAACAATTCATAGGTGACCCTTGGACAGGTTCTGATTACTTTGGAAATAAACCACACCATGCCACAGATTAAGAGTCTAACGCCTGAGAATGCTTGATCATTAAATCCAAGACCAAGAAATACGAGAGAGTTAACACTTTGTATAATTATTTATGATAACCTGAGAATGCGTACTTTTTTGTTTTTTTTTAAAGAGATTAACGCCTTAAACTACGTGACTATGGTGTGGGTAGCTCTATAACCAAGTAACATAGGAAATTTAAACTTGGCATTTGTACTTAGGGAAACTTAAGTGTGTTCAGATCGGTAGTTTAATCTACTTTTAAATATTTTTAGAGATTGATGCCTTATACTAGGTGAACACCGATGCGGGTAGATACAAAATCCTTATACCTAGAAAGATTAATTTGGCATATACTTAGATAAAGCTGAGGGT
The DNA here is from genome assembly GCA_902155825.1 of Timema genevievae. NCBI lineage: Eukaryota > Metazoa > Arthropoda > Insecta > Phasmatodea > Timematidae > Timema > Timema genevievae. The sequence goes on from CABFWO010001336.1 coordinate 58,694, forward strand.
GTGCACCTAGGGGTATTACTTTTACTTTACATATATTACGAGACTGACAACTGAAAACAATTTGGTGCTGTTAAGAATTTATCTAATAATTGGCTACAAACATATGGGCCGGTCTTATGGCTACCGGATAGATATTGCTATCGGGAGGTTAAAGTTAGCTAACAGTTAAAGGTTATCGGCCACTTTAATATTTTAAACGTTTTATGAACTGAATTTATCTGCTGGATAGCTATCTGTAGGATAAATATATTTGTATGTAGAAAATGCAATGTTGGTACTGTTTTCACTGGTGCGCGCATGCGTATAAGCCCAGACACTACCGCCACCACCTAGCGAGTGGCGAGAACATTCAACATTTGTTAAATAATGGCGGCTAAACGAGTGCGAGGAAACAGATGGCGTGACGTGGGCGCAGAAGCTACGTTGTCTTGCAAGTACTAATTTCGGTGTCTGCCAAAATGTGGTCAATAATTCGGTACAACATTTACAAAATTTCATTTAATGTACTCACATTTAAATAATTTGTTCTTATACAACTACAACGCTACAAATAGCTTGTCATTTTTTTTTAAAAGTGTGAATTAAATGTTCTAAATTTATATATTGCTATAACTTGGGCCTGTGCTTACTTAACACGCGAACCAAGATTTTTTTTTTTTTTACAAAGCTCAACATTTGTTAAATAATGGTGGCTAAATGAGTGCTCAGAGGCTAAGATGTCGTGCAAGTACTAATTTCGGTGTCTGCCAAAATTTGGTCAATAGTTGGGTAGAACGTTTACAGAATTTAATTTATTGTACTCAGATTTTGATAACTTGTTCTTATATAAATATACCTCTATAAATAGCTTGTCAGTTTATATAAAAGTGTGAATTAAATTTTCTAACTTTATATAGTTAGAGGCCGGGCCCGTTCTTAGGCCTACTAAACACGTGAACCAAGATTTTAATCTAAAAATAGATTCTGATAGGCGAAACCTCATTAAAAAAACAACGCGTTACTATGGCAACAACCATTTTAACTTTCAGATAAAAGTTATCAGGTACTTAAACCTCCTGATAAAAATGTGATGGATAAATACATTTTTTCTGGAAGATAAATGCTATCTTGCAGTCACAAGACGTACTTTTAACTTATCCACCAGATAGAAATATTTCTCTACCAGATTAATATTTATCCAGGAGTCATAAGACCAGCCCATAATTTTTTATGTGTTTTTTGTGCATCACATCTTAATACCGGTCAGGACTGTTCTAAAGTATATTCTTTGGAATATAGTAGTGATTCTTGTTCTATAAAAATTTATCGCCAAAGATAAATTTCAACCTTAAATAAAAAATAAATTTTATTCTACTACTTAACTTTACCCTCGCAACGCTGGACATTTACAATTATTATTTTAATTAATAAAATAAATATTTATATGGTTTTCAATATTGTAATTCGTTTGAGAGGGATGAAATCAGCCACTGCTAATGATGATAATACATCAATATTGTTGAAGAAAAGAATAGTGACTTATTCAAATGAAATGTGCAAGATAAATAAATAATAATACTAGTAAATTACCCACGAACTAAACAATAAGATAAGAGCGTTTTAGTATAAAGACTGAAAATAAATTTTGTAGAAAATATTATTTTAATTTTTCAACCACAATAAAGATAAGCACTTGGCAAAAATAAAAGTTCACACATATGGATTTTTTTTTGGTATAGAACTATAATTTGTGTATAAAACACCAACCATCAAACCAATAGAGGATTAATATCTAAACAGAATTTAAGATTTGGTTACTATTCCCTGTAGTTTATTTTATATACTAAAAATAACCAAGCTACCTTATAGATTCCCCGTGTGAAGAACGGGTACACCAAGTAGTGTTATATAAAATAACATGCTTGATTCTTATAAATAACGATGTTAATTTTTAAGCTACAAAACGGCAACTTCACTGCTTAGAAAAAGGACAGTACATACAGATAAACCAATGGGCTGGAAAGAGATGGGAAGTGTCGAAAAGAGCCTCTACTGCAATTTAAAAGTGGAACGGCGTATATATATTTATTACATCTACACACTACAGTTGTGAGGAGATTTGAAATAACTTGTTAGATGGATCTTGTTCTGTTTTGATTTGATTTGTTTCTCGACGCAACACAATGATTAGAAAACCTGCATCATGGGTCAACTTACAGCGTGTGAATTGCTGCATCACTCAAGTAGACGCTGTTCTCAGTTTTCAGCGGACGTGTGAATCAAACTTTAGACTACAAGCACGTAGCCTTGCTGAGCTCGCCTGCCAACAACGACCCAACCATACAAGCACCAACGGGCAGGAACTCTTATTGAATTGACTTTTACGTTGTTGACTCACTTGGTCTACAGTAAATATCATATATATAGTCAAATTCATTCTTGGTTTATCTGAGAGTCTAGTAAATGTGGTTAGAGTTCCTGGTTACAGTTCCAGAGATCCCGGGTTTGATACCCGGCGATTCAAAAATCCATCTGTGTAGCAATGTATCTGGAGCGGGGTCAAACTCAGCTTCGTGAGGACAAATGAAGAGATACTTGAATGAAGTAGTAGCATCTCCGGTCTAGAAAACTGAGATTAAGGGCTGGAGGGCTCCTTGTTTTGACCACATGACACCCTTCATCTGCAAATGTTGGCACTATTAACGCTAACGGTGGCGGCCACTCGGTCGGTATAGAGTGAAAATTATTAGCAATTAAAAGTATACAGCTTAATTTACATTTATTGAGGGTCACTAGTCTTGAAAATCCAGTATAAAAAACTATATTTACCCGAATATATAACCAATATTGAATCTTAAAGCGGCCGCCTTGGTGATCAAGAAATTACTGCGCAGACGTTCAGATCTAACGCAATATTTAATTATACGACGCGTTATTTCAAAAGAAAATCGAAAGATTCCAAACAGGGCTCTTTTCCTCAACAACCATGTAGTTTGAGTTTTTAGGGGGGGGG